>JAJHUR010085280.1:33143-105967 GCA_027495735.1 Lutjanus campechanus | reverse complement strand
GACAGAACACACACAGAGAGAGAGAGAGAGAGAGAGAGAGAGAGAGAGAGAGAGAGAGAGAGAGAGAGAGAGAGAGTCAGCCTACTCAGACAGACTCAAACCCTCAGGATTTTAAGGCTGACATTCAAAGTGAAACATTCTTTAGATGAATGTAATTAATGGTGTTACTTTACTACTATATGTGTCAAAAAATGTATTACTGAAGAATTTTGACAGTAAAATACTTATAACAGAGTCTGTCAACCTGTACATTCAAAGACATAGTGGGCTGAGGTCTAGAAAGCTGAGCTGCTGTTTTCAGACTCAGTGAATCTTTTTGACAAAACTAACTCATGGCAGTTGAGCTGAAATTGACATTTTTTAAAAAAAAAACTTGTTTTGATCTATGAAACTCAGTTAATTTTTCCTGTGTCCAAAGAAGTTGTCAGCCAGAAAGTGACCTAACTTTTGGCCAGATGGATGGTGGCACATTGAGGATTTGTGTATCTGCTGAGCAATTATGATCAAGATCTCATAATGCAGAGAGATGGCTCCCTTCCCTGTCCTGCATCCTCATTGCAAATTCATCTGCAAGTAACAGCCAAACAGTTTGGAGCACAGAAATTCTGTTTATATGCCACATTATAAAGGCATCCAGAAGATGCTTTTCCTCACATATGGTGAAGATTGTTAGTTTCTGACAATTCCCAGAGTGGAACCCCCCCCCCTCCAATAACTTTGGGGAAATTGACACAAACATATTTTTTGGAATAAACATTTTGATCCAAGAAACTTAAACCTCCACTAATTAATTTTTGGGCCACTTGGGGGCAGTGGAATGAGTTGTAAGTATAAGATTAAAGTATTATCTCCTTATTAAGTTGATATGACGAATGTTTTAGCAAACAGTTGCCTCTTTACACATCCAACAGATACAGAGAAACATTAGCATTCAGTTGGAGTCATATTTCTGCAATTGCAAATGCAAATATTAACTCTCCTTTTAACTCTTTTTTGGTCTCCATTAACTGTTACATACTCTGCGCTTATACTGTTTTTACCAGCTGAGTGCTGAGCAGGAACACCAGAACAATGCAAACAGATTCAAAGAGCCAGAGATGTACTGCTATTTATTTAAGTACCAGAGTGCACCTATGCATGCACACAGTTAAGTTTTGGCTCATTACATAACCACTGTTTCCATGGTGGTAAGTTTACATACATTAATCAACTAGGACTGACCCCACAATTACATATTAGACTGACTTAATGAATAGTTTCATCATGTTGAGAAAATTATGTGGCAGGCAGCCAAACACTTGGTATGGCTTAGTAGGCGATACCATGGATGTAGTAGGTTGTAATTAGTGGGGCATTAAAGGAACAATGTGTGAAGATGGCCTGAATTTAAACATTTCTGAAAGGAACAGACATTATCAAACAGATCTGAAGGAGCAGTAGTTATGATGAAATGTCTATGGATTGTGTTGTAGAGATATCTACTGAAGTTAGCATGCTAACCAGCTAGCCCTGGCCCTTTCTGTCTCGTAAAAAACACTCCAGTTTCAACTGGGAGATTTGTTTGCAGTGAGTCTGCTACTTTCACAAGGCCTCTGAGCTTTTATGGTCTAAGAAATAAACAAAATAAACTCAAAATGTCAAGAAAAGAAAGTTTTACAGCTATTTTAATAAACCGTACACCATCTGAATTCAAGTTTCCCACCTACTGTTCTTATGAGTCCTGGAGTCAAAGTCTTGATTGGAGCCATTGTAAATAATCTCAGTACAGTATTCTCTTTTGTCAAGCTGGCCTACGTCAGTCTTGGAGGCTGTGTTCGATTTTTATTCATAGAGAGGCTGGTTCTGTTGTTTGCGGTGTAAACACAAATACTACACCGGTGCTCTGAGCTGCAGGTCCACCCAGACTTTTGTCATAACAGGGCCTCTAGCTGCACGGCTAACTGAGCTAACAGCAGCTCGTAGGCTATTTACAGCCAGACAGATAGTTACAGCAGAGAATGAGCTGTGCCACTGGCAACTTTTAAGGTGGAATGTTTTCTTGTGTGTTACTTAAAGCATAAGGTGATTGATTGATTCATTGATTCACAACGTCAATCAATCAACACACCTTGCAGTAAATGTCAATATGACAACTTTGATCATCTAATTTGTTTATATTGGCTCTTGCATGGCATAAACATTAGTAATATATATATGAATGTAAATGTATCTGAATACATATGAATTTCAAACAGATTTTGCAAACTTCTGTTTTCTCACTTGGAGGAAATATGTGGCAGAGCATTGCTATTGCACTCCAGAAGCACCACAAAAATACATAAAACTGAGAAAAACTGTGACTTGTGAGAGTAGATTCTATGTGTGTCCATTACTGTGAGCAATTCTTTTCACATTATACTTCTTGTAATATATAAATATTGATTATTACAGCTTTAAGGCTATTTATACAGTACAGCTTTATGTTGATACTTGCATTAACCTAGATCTAGAAAGTACTTGGAGTGTACACTGGTACACGGTTTTCTTTTAAAAGCTTGTTAGTTTTGTTTTGATAGCTATAGAAAGAACAACAGATGAAATCAGATTTTTTTTTTTTTTTTTACATATTTGATGCTTTTAGAGTAGGCACTTCTTATGGAAAACACTCAGCGGAGTGCAGGTGTCCACTAAGGCCTGTTAATCCCCCCACTTAGCTGTTACTGTCACAGTCAACAGTCTGCTGGGTAGATTACACAATAGCAACAGAAGTCTGGCCTGATGGTAACAGTACGGGAAAGGTGATGGGATTCTCAGTATCAGTGGGTTTCTTTCTGTTGGCAGCAAAATTGTGCATCACAAACATGTTGCTTCAGGTCAGGAGACACGCTCATTAGAAAGTTGAGTGTTTTTGACGGATGGCAGCAATAGAGAAAAGGTCATGGGGGTCATCAAAATCTATGTAGTTTGCTCTGAGGAGGCTGAATGTTCATGGCAAATTTCACGCTGAATCAGAGGTGATTACATAACCACATTGGTGGTGGCAATTATCATTTGATGTGTTAGGGGTATGTCATGTGATGAAACATGAGAGTGCAGGCCATGTGACCAAAGATAGAAAAACTGAACCACACTGAAGATGATCAACATTATGATCATCAGTCATATGATGTTTTCCCTCATTATTTGATGGATATTTATTTGGTTTAGGAGAGTTCAGAACTATTTAGAGGCTGGTTTGTGCTGCATATTCTAACACTCATTCACTGTTAACGTGCAGAGGTCTCATTCTCTAGTGGTTGAGTCGTGTTTGAGAGTATTTTACAAGTCATGTCATGCATTTTGTAGTGGCTAGTTCAGGATTTGTAGTGTCATCTCAGCCTTTCAGGCTTGAACGGGGGGCACGGTTTCGGTATGTTTCACTGCTGCAGAATAGGTTCAGTAAAGTTCGTTTTGCTCTATTTCCTATCATAGAATTTATTTCAGTGTCTGTTTGGTGACTGAAATTCACAAGTGTGTCATAACTTACATAACTGTGGTCAGCAGAGCAACAATCCTTAAGTGCAAATCCATGCTGTTGAGAAAAAAGGTTGAACAAAAATAAAAGCTATAGAATTGGCTTTGAGATTGTGTAGTGGGTGACAAGAAAGTGGTCAAGAATTGTGCGCTACTGCTGCAAAGCTACACAGCTCCTTTGTTCATTCAATTTGGAGCTGAGTTGTTGTTACGTGAGCACTGAGCAAAAGACACTAGACTTCACTGTCCCCATGAGGAGGAAGCCTGAGGAGCAAAGACTGTGAGGGAGGGAAGAAAAACAGAGTTAGATCAAGAGATCTGGAGAGTTGGAGACTGTAAAAATGAAAGGGATGAAAGAGAAAATTACTGTGAGACATGGAGGCAGAATCTAAGGCAGAGGAATGGAAAATGAAGACGTAAGTTCATGACTAAGGGGGAAAAAGGGTATCAGATGATGATGGTTGAATATTCACTCTTCTTTAGCCTGTAGGAAGAACACTTTAAACTCAGCGTTGTCTGTGTATGATGTTGTAAAATTGCTCAAATTTCGGTTTCTGGGAGTGATGATGTATTATACAGTCACGTCTGCAGGGCCTCACTTGACAGCAACAATAATTTCTTTAATATTTTTACCATTCCAAATGATAAACTATGCCTCAATTAATTCTAAGGTCAAATTTGAGTTATGCTGTTTAGACATTCACTTCGCACACAGAGGTATAACTGTACTAATGTAACCGTACTTATGAACAAGTAACATATTCTTAACATGATAACAAAACCACTACTGGCATCATTTTATTCCACAGACTTTTTATTCAGCTTTCATACATGGGATATGAGTTTTTCTGTGTTATTATAAACAGGATGTTTACAGCACATGTTTCAGCTTAGAAATAAAATATTACTTTAATATAAGATGTCTAGACTGCTAATTAGATACCAGTCTGCATGAAAGCACATTTAATACTGAAATATGCTGAGGTGTGAGAGAGATTCAATTTAAACCATTGATGCATAACAGGAGTCCTGACTAAGTTTTTATTTTCAATATCTTTGTAATAAATTAATTTCATCCAGTATTTTAGGTATTCCTTAGTGAACTTGTTTTTGATCTTCACATATCATTAAGGTAATTTTTTCCTTTCTTATAAAAATCATTTTTGTATCACTACCTTCCTGGTGCACAACATGAGTCAAAAATAAGCCGTTTTCATTCCCTATGTTATTTCATGCATGACTGTGAGAGTTTCTTTACTATTGGCACGCATGTATTTTATCATTTAATAGTTGATGCGTAAAATATCTTTTTTGTTTTATCACCAACAATTCTTATTTTTATGCTATCTGGTTAGGATGAGGCCCAGACTATGGTTTAAACATGAAGCCCCTAGCCCAAGGCTATTCAACACCACGCCACCTTGTGCTATAATCTGTCAGTTATCAGTAATATGTGTATACTATGTATATCAAAGTGACAAATAGACATATTTCATATATAAAATATATTATTGTTTGGTCCAAATCAATGCTAAAATAATCATTTTAACAAAACATTATGTCTTCACTTTTTAAAAATGACACTTGCATGCAATGATTGTTTTTGACAATTTTTGATTGTGTGTAAACTGGATGTAGTGATACAAAAACTTTTTTTTTTTTTTGCTCATAAAGTAAGAAAGAATAGAGAGTCAATATAGAGACAATTAGAATCTGGAAAACGCACAAGACTGCAAATATTTACAGAGATGCACATTATCATTGTTGATGAATTCAACAATAAGACTGTCCCTTGACTCAACTGTACAAACTCCAGAAAGGTTACAGCAGAACCTTGATAACGTGGGAAAAGTCTGAGATAATCACTTTGATGCGGAGCATTAGCCATTAGAGTTTGTGGCTGCCTTCGGACCAGATTAAACTCTGAAGAACGAGGCTCATGTGCGGGACAATCAAGCCCATCCCCTGAGGCTAAAGAACAAAAGCATCTGGTTAGTATTTTGTTTTCTGCTATAAGAGCAGAAAACAAAAAGTTCAGCTTCGAAGACCCAGACCTTTGAAATTAATTCTTATCACGAGTTGCCTCGATAGACACGTGTTTTGCAACAAAGTCATTCTGGGACACAGACACTTCCTGTTCATAGGAGAAAACACATGTATAGTTAAAATAATCATAAAATATTCAGCATGTTGAAAAGGAAAAGACAACCAGAGCAATTTCAACATGGACAAGCAGGTTTATGTAATGCTTTTTAATGTCTCAGCTTTTTTTGCGCAGTAACAAACAGTGATCAACGTGCTTCCTCAACATGGAGCCACATACTGAACATTATGTGTTTTAAGGTCTTTCCTCTATGAAAAAATGGGGACTTGGCAGTGTAGTAGTTAGTATATTTTATTGAAGAGGTAGTTTTAGTCTCACAGCAGCATAGAGGTCACGCTGTCCAGTGAAATGCAGTCTCACTCAGAGACTTTAAAGTAGCTCTGTAAGTCGGTAAGTGAGTGAGTGATTAAAATTGAAACTCTGTCAGTTTCCCTGAATCAGTGCTTACCCTCAAGGAGAGTGCTCATCAACGACTGTCACAACTGCTGAATCTTACGTAGGCATATGATGCAGTGTGCTGTATAAACAGTGACGTTGTTGAGCAACAATAGAGTTTGAAGACTTGAGCAACAGTGTTCCCTTTTTTTGCCAATCAGCAGGGAGCCTGTGGGAAAAAACTAAACTGAAATTAATTTCACAATCATGGAGAGTTAGCATGGCAGCAGTAGTTTCTCCCCTGTCTCTGTGATTGTGAAGTAAATCATAAATAAGCACAATCACAGTGAGCACCAATCAGGATTTCAAAGTCCTCCAAAAGACCTCTTTTCACCCTCTTTTCACCTGGCTAAAATGCAGTTACAACATGAACGTGTCATAAAACACAAATTTGGTTAATCACTTTGATAATTTGTTCCATTATGAAGGTATTTCTCCAGAGATACACAAAGCTGCAAGTTCAACGCATTTCATGTAAAATGTCGTATATCGTAATGGGAAAAGTTCTTAAAATTCAAAATAAATAAATTGAATAAAATAAACTTTTTGTTGTAGCCTAACACAAATATGTCGGCATATTGGTTACAGCTTCAACTACTACAGAGGTATAGAGCAACAAAGAACCATGATTGATTAAGAAGAGGTGGTGGATGAGTGGGGTAAATACAGAACTGTCACCCTTCTGGAGCTTGAATCCTGGACATTTATATATATATATATATATGTGTGTGTGTGTGTGTGTGTGTGTGTGTGTGTGTGTGTGCCGTACTTTTCTGGCTTTCAGCTGAGAGATTTGAATATAGTTTCTCACTGAGGGTCCAAAGTGAAGACAATTTATTATTTACACATTGTAGTGGATGAAAAATGCCATTGTTGCAAATCTGTGTGAGATACCAGAGATATCTTTAAATAGTCAGTGAAAAAACATTCACTTTGAACCAAATCTAAACGTCTTTTCACCAGTTACCATAGTCATTTTTTAAATGTCTTTTCAATAGAAAAATGCTCACTGGGATGCTACAGGGTACAAGCAGCAAACTGACCTACCTGTAAAGTGTGCTTGCTGTTATTTGCTAAAACCATCAGTGAAAACAGTGGCCCCATTTTACAAAGAATGAATAGTCTATGGCCCTTTTTACACCTGAAAGTCTCAACCAAAGTTCATGTTTGTTTACATACTAAAGAACTATACATGACGTACTTCCTGATGTCATCATCGACATGAGCTATGTATCTCCTGATACTTAGCAATTTATTTATTTGGAGAGGGGTATGCACCTGACATTGGCATGTTGTCGCTTCAGTTGAATTCCTCTCTTATCCTCCAAAAAATTGAAGTCTCTGAAGTGTTGTGAGTTTTTTCCCACTGACTCTTAATAACATCATCAGAGCAGTCTCTCCTCATGTGCTACTGTGTCTCATTTTGTATTGTTACATTTTTTTTTTTTTTTCCATTTTCCGATTCTGACAAAAGCCTGTCAGAGCTTTCTGTAATTGGCCCAAAAGTCCAAACCATCAAAGAAAAAAAAAATCACTCTAGAAATGAACAAAACCATTTTTCAGTTTATTCCAAACTGAGGCGACCGCTTTCATTGAGGTCCTGGGGAGGTTTCATTTGGTTAGGATCAAACTAAAAAGTCTGAAAGTCTGGACCAGTGTGAGACAGGTGTGAAAGGGCTAAATCAAAAAAGTTAAATTAAAACAGTTCAATCGCCAGTTTGAAGCCAGTCTCATGTTTCCAAAAGTATAAGACTAAATTTACATTTAGTTGGTTTCATGTTTATCATTTACACTACAATCTATAAATAATCTGTCATATCTGTTAGTATGAGTCACTACAGTGAATACCGACAATATTACCTGTTCAGTAAATGATAAGTTCTCAGCCATCAAAGCACATCATGCTGTGTCAGATGCACAGTGATGGAGTCTTATGGATCCATCATGAGACCTCTGTCACATCATTCCCCGCTTTCTCCAATGAAATGGAAAATAACCACTTCAGTCAGTGGAATGGATTTATTGTATGTGAATACAGAATATGTACTCTGAGTTGCTATTTGGTGTCCAGACCTGTACTCTGACAAGTCTAAACTAGTTTCAGCACAGCAGATGTTGGGGAGTGTCAATAATAAACTCTCCTCCAGAGTTCCTTCAAATGAGGCCCTACAGGTGGAGATGGAGGTTGTGAAAAGTTATATGAGCAGCAGCTGCAGTAGCAAGACCTTGCATCAGAGTTACAGCAGAGTTTGCAAATGAGGGGTGCAGCAGGAGCAGAACAGAGGATGGGGTATGGTGTCAGGTAAGATTTGGTGCACCGGCTATCCTGTGTTGCACCAAGGAGAGTTCGAGTGTATCAGCTCAACTTTTAGTTGTCTGCCTGAAGTAGCTGGCAAGGCTTTGCTCCATTAAAAATATTTTCTCAGAAAATTGTATAATCTTTTTTATGTTCATAAATGATGGGGTGTATATCATGATATGCAATATTTGTAAAAAGCAATTTATGGAATATAAATTTTTACCATTTGGTGTTTCCTGTCTTTACCATTTCTTACACACACAACACAGCCAAGGCATCTCCTGACTGTGGCCCTGCAGAGAGGCCATGTCACCATTACTGTAATATGCAACCCCCTGCATTCCATATCCAATCCTCAACATCTCTATGTGTGCACAGAACCACAGGGTCTATAAATCAGCGCTCTCAGGTCCAGAAGCTGCTCCACTTGTTGTGGCCGGTGCAGCTCATTGGAGTATTTCACTCGACATGTGCAGGTTGTGTGGAAAGGTGAATGAATGACTTTGAGGAAAGTGTGAAGGCCAGAGGCAGAAATAGAATCCACTAAGTTGAAGGAGAAACCTTCATCAAGCCAATGGCCCGAAGGTGAGAGTAGGGAGAGAGCACTTGACTACTGGTGCAGGGAGTCTTTCACCTTGATGAGCACATTCACCTGCACGGCCTGGGACCACTTCCAGGTTTCAACATGTAAACCCAAACAGACAACAGGCATCATCACACTTACAACATTTTTTATACATTATTTTATTTCTTTACTGTCCTCTGGTATTGCTAATGCTTACTCTGAATTCAAATGTACCGTTACCTTAGCAACCGTAACTAGGCACACGTGTCTCTGGACTTCTCCACATGCTGAAGCAGTGTGCATAAGGCTGTAGTAAAAGTGGTTTTGGTTAGTGTGACCAGACCAGATGTGCTTTGCCTGGGACTGTCCTGGTTTCAAGCTGGGTGTCCTCAGTCTCGGTTTTCAGACTACTGGGGTGCAAAAGTACCCATTGCACCTTCAGTTTAATATTTTGCACTCTCAGTTGAGAGCTAAACAATAAGTGCCAAGCGCAAATTGGTAGGTCTTGGCGCACGGTTCATGTATGTGCAGCAGCACAACATGCAAAAGGGCTAGATGAAGGTGAATATAGATCAGCAGGTGATGTGATTATTTAGTGCTCTCTCAGCCAGTCATTTTCTCAGCCGATCACATCACAACTCCGAAACAGCTGTACCAATCACAGTTACAAAGTGATAACAACAGCTCATCCAACAAAACGCTTTACCTATATGGGTCAGGGTGTCACAACATGAATACACATGTTGTGATGTCAAACCCCAAAATACTGAGCAAAAGTGATAGAACTGAATTAAACAGTGTCTGAGCTACTGTAAGCTAGTTAGCAAACCCAATTTACTAGTTAGCTTTACAAACAAGGCTAAAGAGCTTTTCAAACTACATTATTTTGTGGGGTTAAAAGTTATGTTTTTAAGAAGCCATGCTCAGATAGGCTAGTTTTCATTATAAACCATTATCTCTTGTAGTGTTAAAAGTGAAACACACTGTTTGAAAATGCCAAAACAATAATAGGCTATAACCTCACTCTTGCTTGTCCAACAATTTGATCATACATTTTTCCTTATCATAGGCTAGTTATAATACTAGGTCCAACTGGTTTTATGCTGCAATGCAAGATCAGTGATGGTTATTTATTTTCATGTCTTGTACATGGATAATCAACTGGTGAGGACGCCGACTGCAGCTTGAGTTTTTTACATTATAGTACTAAATCATGTTTGTGACTTCAGGATATGCCATATTGTATTCTTCATGATATCTTATACAGTTTCTTAAAATTCATATCATGATAATAGCCCTATCACGACTTGTTGACATAATGACACACACAATTACACACAGCATTAACAAGCATGGCTGAAAGCAAAAGTAACATTGCTATCGGCTCAACAGTGGAGAAATTAGTTCTAAAAAGGGGCGCGCCTTCAGTAGTGTGAAAGTTGTTTTGTTACAAAGCATCAGATGAACAATAAATCACAGTCATATGTAAGAGGTGCAAGTAGATTGTAACAGTAAAAGGGGGCAATACAACAAACTAATTTAATCACCTCAAGTAGAAGCAACCAGCAACCTATCAGAATACGAGGAGAGACAGAAATCCCGGTAGGATGGCTCAACAGCTAAACCAAAAATATTATTCAGTATATTGTCAAATTGTCAAGAATATTGTTATCACAGAAATGCCCTGACTATTGTGATATTATTTTAATCCCATATTGCCCATCCTTAATGTCGCCATTATGTTTAAGGCCCATTTTGCAAAATTGTCCTTGTAAAATGGGGCAGCAGGGAACCTTAAACAATAAGCCAGTGAAAGTGCTTATCACCAAGTGGCTAACTAAGCAAATGCTAGCTTAATTTATTAAACAGCTGATCAAATATGTCAGCGACAGCAGCCTATAATATCAGTGGTTCCTATTTAGAAGGGACTAGTTTAGTCTCCCTCTGTCTGAAATCACAGACATGAACAATCATTGTTTGGAAAATTATTATTGTCAAGTGGTAAATTTATGATGCCATTATAAACTGCATATATGTGCTAGAATGGAAAATAAAGCTTGCCATGCATAGCAACAGTAACTAGGAGGGATGGAGCTAAGTGATTGGTTAATTATCGTCTTGCACATTTATTTACATTAGCAGAGCCTGCTATACATTCTGCAGTAATGCAATTACTCAGTGTAAATGTATATTGTGCTCAACCGTGCAACAGTATGTTCTCTTTGACCTGACAGGTATTTAAAGGACAACTATTGAATTAGTGTTTGACCATTACAACAGGAGTTGTTTTAAGCATAAAACCATATGCTTTTAGCTGTCCAATTATACCAAAACTTCAAGGATTTGCATGTTAATCTGAGTATAACTCTCCAAAGGATTAACAACAGTGACACTGAACAGCCACTGATCTGAGCCCCTGTGAAATATGGACTCAGTGTAATGTGTTACGCTGTTAGTAAGTAGAATATCTGCAGTAAGCACATGTTTGGGTCCAGGATTAAGAGTAATCTTGCTTTGTGTGTGTTGCTCTTGCTCTGTGACATTCACATCGTTCAGTCTAGGTCGTTCAAGTCTCGTCTTTGTTTCTCTGTTTTTGAACGTTTTTGTGCTCTTTCTGTTTCTCACTTTTATTTCCCTTTCACTGCCATCACTAAAATGTTTAAAAGTTCACTGTCACTGTCACCATGGCAACTGTCATTTTCTGTGATGCTGAGACTTGCAGCTGCCTTCTATTCAAGCATCATTGTTGATTGACTATGTGTGTGTGTGTGTGTGTGTGTGTGTGTGTGTATAGAGGGGTTGTGTGTGTGTCTTTCTCTTTTCTGTCTGCACCTCTCTTTGCGTTTCAAATCAATGCTTCTCTCATGTTTACATTTTCCTTCTGTGCTGCCGTCTGCAGAGTATACCGTAACATTCTCTGATTTCTGCAATGTATAAACTATCATGGACTGTGTGAGCTGCATCATACATTCAATATTACACTATATAGGAGCAATATCCCTGAAGAATGTGATAGTCTTGCCTCTTTATAGGCCTATATTTAGTACTTTCTCTTGTGCAATACATACATTTTTTGAGATGTACATTTTTTGTTAGTGTGTGACTGTTCACTGTTGCTAAGGGGAAAAAAACATTTTGTCCAGTGGGGATAAGATTAAGGTATTTCCAGATTTAATGGACAGCAGAAACCCTTACATCTCTATAGCTGTGCTATACTTCTTCAATTCAGAAATGCCTCTACACAACACTACTGACTAAGCTGTCTTTCATCTCCCTCCAATCCTTAGAAATGCTGCGTACTTAGAGTCAAAATTCCTGATGAAAACAGCCTCCTTTGGTGTGCCAGACCAGACCCTATACTGTTGCTATTTATACAGCCACCATGGACCAGCCAGAGTTTAAATATAGATGCTGAGTCTGGATTCTCTTCTTCATCTGAAATGCATGAATAATTGAGAGGGAGAGGAGATGAGGTGGGATTCATTCAGGAGATGGATGGCCCAGGCATAGATTTCCTACCTACAGTACATTAGGAGTTTACTGAATGGGGCCGTGGTGCACTTTGTGCACACAAACACTGTATGAGTTTGGTAAAAGTTTGCCCCCCAAAATGGCTTGTCAGACTTTTCTATGACCTCAAAGTACATAGTGTTTTAAGGGGCTGGATTCAAGATTCAAACTTTATCGTCCATTAATGCAGGCAATAATGTACATTTGTCTTTCACTGGTGCCTATAGCAAATGTTGATGTTGAGGAAATTGGAAAATAAATTAGGGCTGCAACTAGTGATTATTTTCAATGTCGATAAATCTTTTTAGTTATTTTCTAGATTAATTGATTTTTGTTTATTAAATGTCCAAAATGTCAGTCAGTGTTTCCTACAGCCCAAGATAACATCCTCAAATGTCTACCCCAAAATATTCCATTTCCTCTGATAGAGAAGGAAAGAAACAAGCGCTAAATAAATAGGCTGAAATAATAGAATTTTGACAGGTTTTTACTCAAACTGACTAACTGATTATCACAATAGTTGGCAATCAATTTAATGGTTGACAACAAATTGATTAATCATTCATGCTCTAGAATGAATAAGAGATAATAATATACAGATACTTACAGCATAAAATTCGTGATAAGATACAACAGTAAACCCAAACAATACAAATAGAGAAATACAACTGTCATACACTACACATGAGTGAACACAACATCCAATTAATATGGATACAAGGTCAAGGACAAAAAACAATTATGATACAATTTCTAAAACAATTTCAGAGAAAATTTAGGAGCAATCTCATTGACTGACAATGTCAGGTCCGTCTGATATTACTGAATGCTATTGAACACTCCAACCTATACATCAAATCTTATGAAAATTAAGTTACCAAAAGACATATTGCCAATAAATGGAATTTACTCAGAGCTGAAGCAAACTGAAAGGGCCTGTAATGTAAGTTAATTAAATTTAATATAATTCAGTGGTCTGAAAGACACATAAATCATCACACTAATGTGACTTCCAGACTGTCCTTTGTCATACATGCGCAGATTATTTAAGCAAATGACTCTTTCTCATCATATAATATTTATAGAGACTGAGCCTTCTGCACGAGTAGCTGCCTGTCAGTAGGACACATACAAGGAGGTTAGGAGTGCAGTAGTGTTAAAGGGATAGTTTGGATTATTTGATATGAGGTTGTATGAGGTACACCCCCAGTTTGGAGAAGCAGAGAAGAGTACCAGTGTGGAAACTAGTTTATGCTATATTTAGAATATGTTCACCACTTTACCTTCCTGTCAGACAGTGTTTTCTGCCGTTGTATAAGCTCTCTTTAAAACAACCAGAGTCCATGGGCCAAATCAGTAATTTTACATCACGGATTCCGGGCTATCATTCAGTTTGTTAGTTTTGTTGTGTTACTGTGTGACTTTGATGTTTTACAAGGGTAGTTTGGATTCACCATAATCACAGAATAACACAAACACACTAACTGATTGTAGACCAACTCCTGGATTCTGCAAAGTAAAATTGTTGATTTCACCTATGGAGTCTGAGTGATTTGGAGAGAGCAATTTCTGGCTTGCATAACATTGGTTTCCCAAAGGAAAAGGCTGTCTGATAGCAAGCTAAAGTGGTGGAAATATTTTACATAGAGTGTTCAAACTGATATTGATTTTTTAGGTGGAACTTTTTTTAAGTGACTAAAATACATTTTGCTGATGACCCTGTCCACAGCAGTATGTACTGTAGGTAATAACACTGACTACTGACAAGTACCTCATACAAACCCACATAAAATAATCAGAACTATCCCTTAAATGTTAGAGAAGCAAGGTCATGATCATAGGTCACCAGTTTGAATCCACCAGCCTGTACATTTGTGTTGAGGACTGGACTGTCAGTAGCTCCCATGAAGAAGATACAACTTATTCATTTTGGTGAGATGTGGGAGGTTAAGATAAATGCTAAAGTTACATGCAGATGTGATGTAGGGTGGAGAGACTAAAGCTGTACCACTGCAAATGTGTGTGTGCGTGTGTTTCAAGCTATCATGCTGGGGGAAATGTGGAAGACACAGTCTCCTCCCGTCTCCATGGAAACCCCATCTCTTTCACAGGCAGAGAGGCAGAGCCCGTCTACATTCAGAATCAGGGGTGTGAATTATTCCACATTATTTAACGCTCATGTGATTACTCTCATGCTATCGACCGCTGACAATAACATCTTGATGAAGATGAAGATCAATACTCTGTGGTTATATGATGCCTCTTAATTCAGTCAGATGATATGACAGTAAGCGTGTGGTGTACTGTTCAAACATCTATGCCTGAAGGAGGAAGAAGCATTAGTGCTTTTTTACTTTCAGGAACACAATGTTAAAAATGATATAACCACAGTGTGATGGACCAACATTAACCAAGTGAACTGATAATGTATGAAGCATGTGAAGAAAGCAACACAGCACCTGAAATGCAGACAGCAATCTGACACAAACAAGAGAAAAACCTTGAGATAGAGCAGAGACTGGAGTGGTACAGATGGTTCAAAGCTGGGTGAGCTTTAAATAAGGTACAAATCAGGGATAGAAGGAAGGAGGGAGGGAGGGAGGGAGGGAGAGACGGAGAGAAGGAGACTCTGTCAGACTTGCTTTTCACAAGCAGGTCCACGTAGCCACCTCCTGTCGAGCTTCAAGGGGGTTGTCATGGTGACAGTGGCTGGCAGTCGAGGCTGGGAGAGTGTTGCATGGTATCCCTGTGGCCTCGGATGTGGCTCGAGGGATCATGGGAAAGCAAGTCAGCTAGTCAGGGGAACTTAGTGATCAAGAAAGACCTGGAAATGAATACACCTTCACCAAAACCCTTTTCAATCCATGCCTATGTAAGTGTTAAGTGGAGGTTTAAGAGTATTACCTGCTGTTATTCGGTAGGTCTAATGTGTTTCCCTGGGCGAGTGCTGACAGACGTAACAGACAGACAGGGGTGTTGGGACTCACAGGAACAGGAGCTTCCACTGCTAAAACACAGTGGTGTGTCTGTTGCTCCTGTTGCTGCTAATGAGAAAGGGGCCAGCTGGAGCACTGGGAGTCTGGGAGTTCCTGAACTGTCACTTGGGATGCCACCAAACTTAATACAGTGTGAGAATACTTGCCTGAGCTGTGCCTAACCAGCACTCATTGAACCAAATAAACAACTGAATCAATTTTAATTCAATTTTAATTTAACTTTATTAATCCCACTTGGGAAAATTCAATTTACACTCTGTTATTAGTAATCATTACACGCATGCATTCACACCAGACGTATAGACATGCATTAGTGGAGAAAGTTGAGAGAGAGAGCAGTTGGGGTACTGTGGCACCTTTTGGCCAATGGTGGATTATGAGACAATGCCTCCTCCCCCAGGTACACTAACTTTCAGCCATATTGCACGTATTGAGTACTCAGCCCAAACTGAGATGATAAACATTCACTTGAAATGTATCATGATGGTTTCTTTCATGTGGTATCTGTTTTGGATATTCCTTAAGTTTTCAGTAGGACTTTTGAGGCTCTGCTATTGACATGAATGACTAAGCTGTTCGACTATGCAACAAAAAATGCAAAGTCAATAACAGCAACTTCACACAGAGGCTTAGGGGCCCCCTGAGCCCTTGGGCCCCTGTAGGCCAGTTTGGTAATCCACCCATGACCTCGGCAATATTCAAGAGGTGAACTGGCACCTCTCCAGCTACCAGTCCACACTCTGTAACATGGTCATTGCTGGACTTGAACCACCACCCTTCAGTTCCTAAGCCAAGTCCCTATGGACTGAGGTACTGTATTGCTGTCCCAAGTACAACAAGAATCAAACGCAACCTCAAACTTGTGACAAACGTAGAACAAACATTTATTATTGCATTGCAGTATCTTTAAGACATTCACTGGTTTTATTGCTACAATTTCACTTTTGCTATGACCGGTAGCTAAAGGTGTCCACATGTGGTCAGCGCTTCAGAGTTCCCTAATCTCCACATTATAGCACAATATTAAAAACATATCACTATCTCACCAGAAAAACTAATGCATGGAAAAATATCAGCAGTCAGATGGGGCTATCAGATTTGACAATAGGCATATAGCTTCCGAACTTTGCTAAATGCAATGACAAACTTAACTTAGCTGTTTATGTATGGCAGGCAGACATGATGTGTAGCGCTGGGCTTTAGCTCTGCAAGTCTCCACACCCTACCTCATGGTGGGCCAAAAGCAATTTCATACTATGTAAAAGCATGTTAATGGTGGCTGATGTTAGCTTAAGCAACTTTAGATATATATTTTTCTTTATAATTGGCATTACAGAGTCAGTTTACTTACTTTATGACTCTTCTGTATGTCTGCTAAACTAACTCATCTTTTAACTTTTACAATTTTAGTATCTTTTAACTCATTCAACATTCAACATGCCACAGCAGCAGCACCCCTACTGTTTCCAGACTGCACAGAGACAAAGTTAGTGACTTGCTGTTGAACATAGGTGTGCATTTGTCCCTCGAGGAGTTGGTGGAGACCAAAATAGAGGTATAAGTTGAGTGAATATTAGACTTACAATCTGAGGGATGACAACAAATACAAGTCCGCATAAATGCTCATAGGCAACATTTTGCTAACATGTTCAAAATAACGACTTTATATGGCATTATTACATGCCTTTGTCACCCGCAGTCTCTTATTTCAGTGTTGCTATACCAGACCATTACTATGGACACAGTTCTAATCCTACACTCTGGAGGACATAGTGGAGGCAATGAAATCATTTTAAAATCAATATTTTGTGTCAAATTACTGTTTTCTTTTTAGTAAGTATCCACGTAATAAGCAGATGAGTGGGTGATTCAAGACCCCTCTGTTTGGCGTATGGGTTCTGCATCACCCTGTCAGGATTTATTTCACAATAATGACCTGCTCACTATAATGATCCCTCTCATAATACGCCCGTGTTGCATTTCCAGGTATTCACTCTCTCCAAGTGGCCAAAAAAATCTATTAATACTGCTTTAAAATGGCCAAATAGAACTCAATAGTTTTATAGGCAGTTTTTATTTTGTTTTATTAGCTGATGGCTCATTGACCACTAATTTCCTTCAGTTCTGTGCTCACATTCACATCAGCAATTTAATGGTTAAAGTCTATATAAAAAGTGCAAAGTTCAAGGTTCCGTCCTTGTTGGACGAGCACTTGGCGGACAGATAAATGGACCCGACCCTGACGAAACCAATGTAGCACAAAGAATATTAATCACAGCTGCTGGGACACAGCCAACATAAAACCAGGCCATCATATCTGAACGGGAACTGGTGGCAGAACAAACAGAGTACAGCTACAGTAAGATGCCCAGGAATAATTTGTAAATGAATGTGTTTTTCTTCTTCCTAAGCCCCAAGTGTACTTGTCTCTTGAGAGCTGAAATTGTTTTGGTGTAAGTACAGGAGAAGAGCCAATAGCCTTTGTGTAATGACTGTCATTCTGCCCTTCATATACGAGATAATTTATGTACCATATGTGGAGAATGTCAAAGGGTGACGTGTTTCTGTGGATTCTGAGGGCGTCATTCACACCAATTGTGTCCCGGATATCTTTTCAAACAGGCTAATGAGGGCTGGTGTCACCTTGTCCTAGATGACGGGGGTCTGCGTGGACTTATTGTGTCTGCTGAGCCACATGACGATGTGCCATGAGAGACACAAACCAGTGTGATCTGGCTTTGTTTAGAGCCACAGTGGGATTTCCTGTCAATCTGCTCTCCCTCTCTTTCTCCATCTCTTGCACACATGTTGTCTTTTCCTCTCCTCTAGATATAAATATCTCATCCCTTCATCTTTTCTTCCCTTTAGTAGGCCACTAAGGAGCATTTGCTGGGAGTCACTCTCATTTTTTTGTCCATATAATCTAGTTGCAATAATGGAGTATTCATCACAGTGAACTTGTCGTGACATAAAGGGCGTAATTTAAGGTGTGGTCACATTAACATCTTTTTTGTTACGCATGTGTCGGGGTCCACTGAGAGTCTATAAATAGTCTGTAATTGTGTTGATGCCATTACCATCATTCAGCCTTTTCCTAGACATGTGCTTGTTTGTGGTCTCCTTTATCTGCACTGAAAGGTTTATCTCAGATTTACAGTATAATAGTTTGATGAAATTAGCGCCCACTGACATTAAACAACACAATGCAGACAAATAAAGACACGCAAGGCAGTGTGAGAGAGAGCACAGTGCGTAGAGGCAGGTTCAACAAGGACATAGGCCAGTAGGAAATGTGCAGGGTTGCCTAGTGGAACTTGACCTCATAACCGTAATGTTACACAGTACCATCATTAGCAACCTTTTTATAGCTTTTCAATCCCATTACCTCTGCCCTTTTTTTTTGGTCCCACTCTTCTGTAGAACCAATCTCCTGCAGAATCAAGTTTTCAGATTCGTTAGCATCATGTGTCCATCCTTTTTCTGACTCATTACAGCTCTGTTGTGTCTGGTAATAACAACAACAACAACAACAACAACAATGATAATAATAATAATAATAATAATAATAATAATAATAATAATAATAACAACAACAACAACAACAACAACAATAATAATAATAATAATAATAATAAGAAGAAGACCTATATTTTATATTTTACATACAATTAAAAGTCCAGTGCGTAAGGTTTATAGGGATTTATTGACAGAATATGGCAGAAATGGAATATAATATTCAAGTATGTTTTCATTATTGTCTAATCACCTGAAAAAAAGAATTGTTATAAGGGTGCAGGTCCTCTTCCAGGGAAGGGCTTTTCACTTTGGTCACAATTTTGCTGCCACTGTAGTTTCTCTTTTTTGGAAGGGGAGGGTGAGACAAAGTATTTGCAATCTGCAAGCTCCCTCCTAGATGCCATTAAATTCCACACACTTGTCCTAAAGACAATAAACAGACAGTTAATAAAAAAAATAATCTAACCATGATTAATGCATCAATTACTGTTTCTGTCAATTACTGGATTTTCAAACATTACTTTTGTTGGAAAAAAAAACTTTGGGCAAAAGAATTAAAGGGATAGTTTGGATTATTTGATTATTGATATTGGGCTGTATGAGGTAGTTATCAATAGTCAATGTATAACCTACAGTAGATGGTGTTCAGCACGCCCCCAGTTTGGAGAAGCAGCACTGTTGTAGGAAGCAGGGTCAGCAGTAAAACATTAACCACCTAAAAATGGCCCACATAAAAATAAAAAATATCAATTCAAGTGCACACTAATATTGCTCTCTTCAAACCACCCAGACCCCATTGGCAAAATCTGTAATTTTATTATTATTTTTCTGTAGTTTTTACAGAACTAGTGCTGCCTCAATCATTTAGTTTGTTTGTGTTTTTCTGTGGCCTCATTATTAACTCTGTTAAAAAAAAAAAAAAAATTAAAAAAAAAATGTCTTTAACAAGATCATAATTTTCCATTCCTGACAGCGCTGGCTGCTCCCTCTCTATCCATTCAGTTTTTTGCTGCACTTGTCAGCTCCACCTTCACTCTGGGCCCAACACCTCTCTGCTCCTCAAGTGTTTGATTCAAATAGATTTTCTCCAGGGCAGCAGAGAGGAGCACCGAGGGAGGAAAATAAACAGATAGGGTCATTATTCATGTCTGCCGTGACGCTATGGCAACAGTGTCCTCCTGCTCTGATTGGCCGTAGATAAGGTTGCCTCTTTAACCATCACTTTTACTCTTGGGAGTGGACTCTGAATTATTAGGCCGTTGTCAAGGCCCATGCTGTCAATCACCTCCTAACAACCACTGCTATTGCCCTATTTTTGCTGCGGTGTTTTAATTTCCTCTGGACAATATGGAGGGAAACCTTACATCATGTGCTCTGCACTGGCCTTTGGTCTGTTTGTTTACACAAGTGACTGTGTGTCTGTAAGAAGCAGATCCTCATCATGGATGAGGCTTTAATCAAGCTTAACAAAAGGAGGATTTTTTTTTTTGTTTTATAACTCAAGTTCTAATTAAATCACACTGAAATAATTTATTTCATACTCGGAATACTGAATATATTTTATGCCTACACAAGATTGTGGTCTAAACTGCATCCATTTTGAAAGAAAATATTCAACTATTCTGTGATTTATTCCAACATATAACATCCTAACCTCATTCGTGTGGGCTATTGGCAAAACAGGCTCTGTGTTCCAGCTACAACCTCCTACTCATCCTCAAAGTTGCGCTGTTTGGTACTGTGTCAGGATTTCTTGGAGTCATTCAGGGTTAATATAACAAGCGCAGACTATAGTTCATGAAGTAATCCTGTCCTTGGTCCAGTAAAGGAAGAGCTCTATAGTCAGTTTTGAAGCCTCCCACACAGGTGCATTCAGCATGGATTATGGAAGCGCAGTAGAATGGCATTGGCAGACTAAAACTGCATTTCCACTCCAGAAACTCCGGACATTATTTTATCCCCCCACAAGTCCCTGCTCTGGGGAGACAGTACTTTTTAAAAGTACAGGAACTTTGAAGGTGGAGCTTGCAGCGCTGAACATCTCTGATTGGTTGAGTACTTGCAGCATTTTATCTCAGCCACAATTTTTTAAAAATCAAACCAGTTTGCAAACCAGTTTTCATTGAATTTCAACTGATCAACACGGAGTGGCAGGAGAAAGCAGATGACAGATGGACTGACAACCAAGTGTAGGCCTTTAAATTCCAAGGGGGGTTATCTGCCAGTGGACTCTAATGCCTCTTGATGCAAGCAGATCTATAGACGTACCAGCAATAAGAGCAACGGAATGTGAGACTTAGTGCTAAATGACACACCCAAGTCAGGGTGGTGCTTGTTATGATCTTACACAAGATAAAAAATGGTGGCCTGGTCTCAAACTTTCTTAAGTTACAGAATATTGAACAAACATCAATGTTTCATATTTGATCAGCATTGCCTAGTTTGACAGTTTTATCATAGATTTGTGAGACTGGTGCATTGCCCTTGAAACCTGTGATGTGTGACTTTTCAAATCTGGGCTGGTGATGCTGTCTGTCAGTCTTAGTATCAAGCCTGTAGCCTTTTACATAAATGGTTGTGATTGGACTGAAGAGATCCAACACAGGTAGAGATCTTTTTGAAGGGTGACCAGACATATTTACCAGAGCAAATTAAATATGAGTGTGCAGATTTGTCTGATTCCCAGGCTAGAGGCGGTTACACAAAATTTGAAGCTGAATGGCCAGTAATCAAAATATGCGATGCTTTGTTGTGTAATACTTGTACAGAAGCATTAAAATGATTGTAAACATGAATATCAGAGCATATGTCAATTTATGATAAATATGCACAATTTACACTGCTGGATTATGCTCCTTCCTTGAATCATCATCACTCAGGTCAGGCAGGAGTGCTGCTCTTATACCTCAGCAATAAGATCAAGAGAGAGCTGTGAATTTGTGCTGCTCATCCCCATGTTTGAGGAAAGCGGATACTGGAACGTCTTTTTAAAACTGTTGAGTAATGAAATAATTCCTTAAAGAGAAAACTGCTTAAATATAGGATTTGCATATTTTTATACACATCCCTAAAGGAATCTCCAAATGTCTGCAGAACCAAAAACCTAAAGGGCCATTTACCCAAATAATATTACAGACAATTAAATCAAATTGGAAAAAGATACTTTATCACTTTTATAGTGGATAAACCAAAAAATGTTAGATAATCCAGCAGTTTTCATAGACTGAACATAAGGTCAATGAAAACATTTGCAGTAAGAGGTCTTACCAGGTCTGTGGATGATGTAGAGTGACTGTAAAGTTTCACGTTTCAAGTCTTTTCACTTTTTATTCTTTCTGTTCTTCACTGGTTGATATGACAACATTTGGGCACATAGAACCAAAACATTTGCATGTTAATATACCTCAAAGTGAGGAGAAAATGTGATTTTCTATGGTTTTGGTAAACTGACTTTTAGTCTGTGATGTGACATTAGTGAATTTATGGATTAAAAGGGTCTCAACTTTAACAGCACGCAACAGTAGTGCTTAATAAAAATATACACCATATAAACATAAAATGCAACCTGGTTACTGTTACTTGTGCCTTTTATCTGAGCTGTACATGAGATTGATGGGATGTCACAGGCTGGATAACAGTGCAACATTTCCTCCAATATTTCTCACTGTGTTATATACAGTAGGTGTAGTCACTTATTCAGATCAAACAAGCTCAAACTACAAGAATAATATACTTCAAAGCAAAGACAGTGATGTTTTTGTTTACACTATGAATGATGGTTGAGAAGGGAGCTGTCATATGGTGCTGTGAGAGGTGTAGTCTATCACCGCGTACTTGCTTGTTAGCATGATTGGTGGGGTGTGAGTTGGGTAACGTGTGTGTGTGTGTCAGGATGCTGTTTTCTGACAGACTTCCCAGTCCTCTGTACTGTGTAATGTGAATCAAGCATCATCTAGTTCTAGTGCAGTGGATTCTGGGGACATTCTGCTCCGATGTGACTATTACATGTTCATTTTTCTGTCATGGTGGTGTCACAGCAGGGGGTGTAAGTGACAGGCTGTGATAGGCCTCTCCCCTCTAAATATAGAGCGACCATTAGAGGGCGAAACCTGTGTGAAATAGCACAAGGAGAAAGTGTTAGAACCCTAGTTCCCTGATCACAGATGGAGCCCTGAAGTCTTTTTACTTTGCTATTTTATCTACCTTTCACAATGTCATTGATTTGGTGGATACAATCGGCACTGTGTTGAAATATTAGGCATGTCTGATTATCTGAGCAGCTTATTGCAAATTTTGGTGCAGAGGAAAGTGTCCAGGAACCCATTCAAGGACTCTTTCTGTAATCATGAAGTTAATGACCTGTTTTCATTTACCATCAAGCCTTTGCTGACTATACTTGTTCTTGAGGTTTTTAGGCCAATGTTAGTTTGCTCATTCTAAATCTAAGAAGTTTTCTGTAGCCATGCTAGTGGCATTTTTAAGTACTTTCTTATGAAAACAGTCCTTGAAGTTAGCTATTCTGGAGAAAGATAATTTATTGTTGAATCCCATTCCCAGGTCTTCAAATACTTAGATTTTGAGAATGCGACTCATTGATCAACTATCTTACGGACCTGAAAACAGAGCCAAGAGGAGGAGCAGAGGTCTAGTTTTCTCTCAGACCACTTGAATTACATTATGCTTAAAAATTATATTGGAACTTCAGCCCAATGATATCAAAACTAAACTGTCCATGACAGCTTTAAATTTTATTTTCTGTTTTTAAATGGAGTTTTTCTTTGTTTATTGAATATGTGACAATTATAAGAAGGAGACGATTTTCAACAAGTCTCATACACTGTATTCTGTGATGCTTTTGTTTATTGATTGCCAAACATTATTTTCCACTCAGGCAAACTCACTCATGTGGATAAGCCTGATAAAGAGTCATGAATAAATAAATGATCCAAGTCAATCCAATCCATTAGCTCTTAGCCAGTCACACACTTAGTCAGACATTTAGGCCCACTGAAGGCTTCTTTAGACTGTAAGATTATTGGAATTCACTTTCATACTGTAATCAAAAATTTTAATTACACTGGAAGTGCTTTGTGGACTATAATTGTCTAATCAGAATAAGGAATGATATCTGATTTTAACTGATCCAAGTTATTCCCTGATTATGCAATCCTTACTAATGTTACCTTTATAAATGTGTCTTTCAGATCCTGGCCATCATCTCCATCCTCTTCATTGTGCTATCCACCATTGCCTTGTCTCTGAACACCCTTCCAGAGCTGCAGGACACAGATGAGTTTGGCCAGTCATCAGACAACCCACAACTGGCCCACGTGGAAGCTGTATGTATTGCCTGGTTTACCATGGAGTACCTGCTTCGCTTCCTCTCCTCCCCCAACAAGTGGAAGTTCTTTAAGGGTCCTTTGAATGTCATTGACCTGTTGGCCATCTTACCCTACTATGTCACCATCTTCCTGACGGAATCCAACAAGAGCGTGCTGCAATTTCAGAACGTCCGCCGCGTGGTTCAGATTTTCCGAATCATGCGTATCTTGCGTATCCTGAAGCTGGCTCGTCATTCCACAGGTCTTCAGTCTCTGGGCTTCACTCTGAGGAGGAGTTACAATGAGCTGGGCCTGCTCATCCTTTTTCTTGCCATGGGTATCATGATCTTCTCCAGTCTGGTGTTCTTCGCTGAGAAGGATGAGGAGGATACAAAGTTCAAAAGCATTCCAGCTTCTTTCTGGTGGGCTACTATTACTATGACCACAGTAGGCTATGGAGATATCTACCCAAAAACTCTACTGGGAAAGATAGTAGGGGGTTTATGCTGCATAGCTGGAGTACTGGTGATTGCCCTACCTATCCCAATTATTGTAAATAACTTCTCTGAATTCTACAAGGAGCAGAAAAGACAGGAAAAAGCACTTAAACGAAGGGAGGCCCTAGAGAGGGCAAAGAGAAATGGTAGCATTGTCTCCATGAACTTGAAAGAGGCATTTGCTCGCAGTGCAGAACTGATGGACGTGGTGATAGAGAAGAGTGAGAGGCCTCATGACAACCACCTCTCTCCAAGCCGTTGGAAATGGACGCCCAAGAGGGCTGCATCGGAAACAAGCTCAAACCGTTCCTTCAATGCCCAGGAGTTAGGATCTCCCAGCAAGGCCCGAGCCACCAGTCCCCAGAGGCTAAATGTCCAGAAGCTAGAGGAGATGTACAACCAGATGGCCAAGACCCAATCCCAGCCAAACCTCAATGCTAAAGACAGGGGCTCTAGAGCTGGCAAACAGAGGGATGAGATAGAGCTGGGGGCCATCCAAGATCACGGGCCACCCGTGCTAGGAACCAGAGAAGGAGTAGGGGACATGAAAAGCTTGTCCAGCATTGACAGCTACATCAGTTGTGCTACGGACTTCCAGGAGAATCCACGTTTCCCCCATAGTCCAGCATTGGACCTTGGTCTTCAAGAAAGCAACAGGTTCTCCCACAGTCCAGCTACAGCTCTGTCCCAGCAAGGCAGTGCAAAAACAGGCCAGCAAACCATTGGGGAGCGCGAGCCCATGCTGACTCCCATGTCGGTCACAAAGCCCTCATACTCAGAGAATGCACGGAAATTCTTCTTCTCTGGCAACTCCTCGAAAAGCCTTATTTCCAAAGGAGGCTGTCGCAGCGAGGGGGAGTCAGGACCGTCCCCGCTCTCAGACAGTTCAGTCCTGTCAGATCACTCTCTGTTAAGCCCTGAAGTTTCTGTCTACACCACTGCCAGCAGCAGAACCCCACCCAAGTCCCCAGAGAGCACTGCCCTGGCCCCAACTGTCTTCACCTTCCATGACTCCTCCATCAGCAAATATATAGATGCTGATACAGATGATGATGAGCACCTCCGTGACGTCTCTGACGCCAGTCCCTCAGAGCGTCTTTTGGCTGGTTCAAGCCCAAAACGCAACATCAACATCAATTACCAGAAAGGAAACAACCATTTAGAAGCAGCCCAGAAAATGCTGGGCCAGAACTGTCTGTTCCCCATTGAAGGGATCCGTGGGGTAACTCATGAGAATCACGTAGGACCTGAGATGGCACGTAGACCAAAGGTTGAGCGGGGGCATCAAAATACTTTGGATAAAAGCCTCTGAGGTAGAAGTGCAGCAGAAATAAACAGGAAGCTGGAGCCAGAGTGTTTGCGATGCTCTAAGCAGACAGACTAAAAACACTCCAAGCCAGAGACAAAGGAAGAGGGAGAGACAAAGGGGTCTCGCTGAAACATTTCAAATGACAAATTACCTGAGCATGCCATTGGGCATTAAGCTCAGGGTGAACATGTGTGGTGAATACTCTGGGAGAAAAACACTTCTAAATTGGAGAATGTCACTGCCCCTCCTTCAGCTCATTCCTATTAGCGGTATTACACACCTACAAAACAAACGAGCACTCCCAGGTAGCCAACTGGTCTGTGCAGAGATCCCTGTGGAAGGAGAGTCATTGATAGAGAGGTTAAAACTGGTGTAACCCAACTGAATGATGGTTTTAGCTGCAGGGGGTTATCTCTATATTGTCCAGGAAAGAAAATCCCAGCTGCCCACTATCCCATTACTGAGTCCCAGTTCATTTTGTAGTCTTGGAGATACAGGAGAGGACCTAGAAGCCTATAAGCTACTTACTTGTGCCCTCCATTCCCAAAACTGGCCTTAGTCATTTACATTTGTAGGGGTGTGCATGTCTGCATATGTGTGCATGTGTGTGAGTGAGTGTGAATGCTAGTGGGTGATCTAATGGTAATTCATGTAAACACATTCTTGAGATTGTCTTACCTGATTTATTTTTATATAGATAAGATAAAGTTCCTTATAGAAATATGTGATTTGCTAGTCTGCTGTGTCATAATAATATATGAAGAGTAGCCCTGTATAAGGTTCACTGTCTTGGCACAGAGGCTGCAGTTTAACAGAGCCCATCATCCATTATGTAATGAGCACTCTTTATTTAATGAACAGTATTTTGCTATGTTCCCCTATGTTAATCATGCCATGGTGAGAATGGATGATATGTTCAGATCTTGACCAGTGAATATTGTCTTATTAGCACATCAGTATCATTTTTAAAAGATGGTAGTGGACCAAGAATTTTTAATATGGGCTAACATAATAGCCAGAAATAATAAGCTTGCTGCATAAAGCGCACATTTATGAAGCATGCATGTGCCCAACCAGTCAACATACAAAAACATGACATTTTTAAATAATAAACATATGAAAATAGTTTTTTATGTTTACAGCATAGATTACTGACATTAAAGGTAACACTTGATAGTAACCATCATTATGAAATGGTACATTGAAGGTTAAATAAACTTAAGTTAATACTTATTTTGTTATATTACAGTTAACAAATATTCAAATATTTTTTATATATATATCTTATTGCCCATATATTACGCAGTTTTAAAGTTTTGTAAAAAATAATTTGCCAATTCACAATAACTGTCCGATAATGTTTATTCGTCTGATGTATGCTGTGGGTATAAACCTGCCATAGGTTACTTGTTTCAGTCAGCATTGTGGCATCCATTATTTAAGTTTTCAGTGTCCCTTGGAAACTACAATACCTTCTGAGCTAGCAAACTATATGCTAAAAATGGGAAATTAGCCCCCAGGTCACTAACGGTATGAACACAAACAAGCTAACAGCTGTAACCTTTTGTCAGGGCTGTCCTCCCAACATGGAAATGTTCCACCAAATCAAGTCCTCATAACACTATTATGCAGGGACATAGTCACTGGATCCTGGGTTTAGCTCTGCCCAAGATGATTATGATTGGTTTAGAGAACTGCAAGCAAGCCAGAGAATTTTTGCCCTTATGGCAAAATGGTTGTATGTGGAGCTAGAACGCTGGGCGCCATGGAGAGAGGTCTTGCTATGCGAGACTAAATGCTTAGAGGCAACAAATTCTCACTCCCAACTTGTCAAATATGGCAGCTTGGTCAGTCGCCCTACAATTCAACTATGACACTGTAGGTAACCCTCTAGCGGAAGTTTTGCACAAGTTGGTCAAGTAGCAATAATAAATATGCAACTTCCGGGAAGACTTTGAAAATAGAGGCACAGAAATGACTTGAATAAGCTAAGGAAAAGATCAGCTTTGGGTTAAATTAAGTATCTTAAGTTTGCATATGTAATATAAAGAACATAACTTACATAAACGAGTATGTAAGGTATTAAAAATATCAGTTGCAATCCAAATAATGTTTATAGATGGTTTACAAACTCATTATTAACCATTAATAAAGCTTTACAAATATTTAGTTCATCTCTCGAAGTATTGATGTCTTAAAGATTTACACAGCATTCGGTAATCTTTAATAAATAGTAAATATTGTGTATAAAATTTTATAACGTGTGCAACAACAAACTGTTTACTAAAAAGTTTACAAAAGATCTAGTTCAATGAATTTAATGTGATGGAATTGTGAACCTCTCTCATCAGCTATGATACAATATATAATTTATATATTAATTATTTTATACTACACAAACTAATAGTAAAATAACTTGCATATATTATAGCATTACTAATGCTTAATTAAATTATTAATCATCATTTCAATGTTTGTTAAGAATAAAATAACTATTAACTGAAGTTTAATCAACTATCAATTAACCATTTATTAATCATGGTTATTACAAAGTGTTACCTATTGCAGTAACAGATGTTCAGCATGCATTGGCCTTCCTTTGACCAACACAAAAACAGCCAAAGAGCTCACATTCTCAGATAATGGAATATGCATGTATTTGATACTCAAAGCAGGGGAGTTCTCCATCCCTTCTTTGTTCCTTAAATCATCAAGGTAAACTGTAATAGCACTGAATATACACAGCCAGCTTATTAACTTTAACATAAGTCAGTTGTAAACCTGATAAAACCCATGCATGAGCACACACACCCACTAAAGATACGTGCAGGTATGGAAGACAATCTCCAGGATCGATAGATACATTTGTTTCCATGGTGACAGCAGCTGTCCTCAAAGGCTGGCAGCAGCTCAGCAACGGTTTCTTAATTGCGGCGGGAAGGTCTGGCTGCATGTAACGTATGTTCAACACATCTATACAAACAAGAACACATACATACACAGGCATGTTCCCATAAATTGACAGGTGTGCACAGTAATCACGTTAGCAGAGCCACTTCTCACTCTGCATATTTATAGGTTCTGTGTAAAAGCAACATTATGATAATAAGGTCCTTGTACATTGTTGTTTATGTCTAAAATCTCAGAAAAACTACAGTTCCCTATAACATATTCTCTATTATCTGTTTATATTACCACATTGCAGAGAGAAACAGTCTTACATAACACACACAGTAAGTGACACCATTTAAACAACAGAAGTTGTCCAGAGAGAAGCATCATAGAAATGGTAAAATAGGGTAGACTGGGGGTGGTTGCAACAAGTCTTATTCCTGCAATCAGAAACTTGCTAGAGTGATGCACATGCTCAGTTAGACCCACTCCCCACTAGGAAGACAGAAGACAAAGTCAACATCTGTTGCAGCATTTTTGTCACACTATCCTGACATTTTCTTTTATGAATTTATCATAACTTACCTGGTTTGAATCCTTGTTTTGTTGACTTTTAAGTGACACAATGTTCTGTCACCGCATGTTGTTTAAACTGTCCCCTAGCTAAGCAGCCATATCAAAACAGACCAAACAGCAGTATTTTGTTGCACATTCATCCAAAAGTCAGCAACTCTTATTTTATTTTTAAAAAAAGATAAATAAATAGTACAACAATATTATTTTACAACAATGCATATTTTCAGAATATTATGCTTGTTGAGACAAAAACAAATTAGTGAATGTATTTTTAATATGTTGCGAATTGTGTTGCAACTGTCCCCAGGGTTGGGGTCAGTTGCAACATCTGACTTCTGCCTGTCATATAAATATCATGAATGATATGTCATATGTAAAAAGTATGGGTAATTAGCAGACAAGTGTACGTTTTTTGGTTGGTCTAGTCCAAATAATCTCAGAGTAACTGAGAGAAATGCAAGAAGTGTTGCAACAGTGACCAGTCTCCCCTAGTTCCATATAGATCATGCTAAACAACATGAGCAGGTTTAATATAAAGAGTTAATAACTTGCCATTCACTGATCCTTACTTAACCTCTTGAAATCTAATTGAAAATGTGAACGTAAAACATTTTTCTAATGCCTTTAAAACTTTCAAGAGCAGGTATGTCTTATGTCATCACAGCTTTCTCCGATCTTAGTGAGATGAGTGAAGAAGAACCTCACTGCCAACTATAAAATTCTCAAACAAAACGGACCAAACTGTAAAGCCAATGTATTGGTAAGCTGCAAATAAAAGAGGTCTTTATGAATGTAGGCATTTGATTTAAAAGTCAACAGAAGGTGATTTACATAAAATAAATTTTAGTGTATTGGTTGAGAGCCTAATCACAAACCCTGATTTCATTTCCTGTTTTAATCACAGAGTTGAACCATTTCATATTGCTCTCCCATAGTGAGAGGAGCAGAGGTGTGAAAGGAATAGCAATGACTGTGAGAGGCAGAGGGAACCGTGTGCGTCTGTGTGTGTGTGTGTGTGTGTGTGTGTGTGTATGACTGCTGTAAAGCCAGGGCATTAGAGCAGTGTGACTGCAGCTTAATGGAGAAGAATGAACTGTTTCCTATATGAATGTACGCATGTCGGGGGAATCCTGCTTTTGTTTTCTCCGTATTCTATCTGCAGTGCTGATTCTAACATGCAGCACAACATGCACAGATTGTAATGCCAAGAGAACTCTAATCATATGAGAAATTAAGATTACTTTTTCATGCAATTAATCTTTGAAACGCAGCTTCATTTATAGCAATGAAGAGAGGGATGGGAGGAGGATTTAATGGATCGTATTTGGCACACATCATATAATTAGGCAAGGATGGATGGTTTGAGCTGGTGATAAATTAATTTTATGCAGCATCATAGTGTCAACTCCTAAATACATACAATATGTATCACTACATTCCTATTGTTTTGTATTTAAGTGAAATGTCTAATGATTGTCCTTTGTTGCACATAAAGTAAATTATCTGGTAATATTTTAAAAAAATAATCACACTCAAAAGAATTTTAAAACATAAAATTATGTATCATCCACAAAGAGATAGTCCTAGATTAAATAATTTTACTTTTAAAATGAGAAAATGTCCTATGGCATAACACTTTTGCTAAGCCACGGCCTCCTTAGTTGCTGTGCTACGTCTGTCAAGCTTTCTGTTTTCACTGCACATATGCAGTTTACAGTGATATCGGTGGCAGATTTAACATTGTAACTGGTGTAATTTTTGAAACAGTAGGTCTTTGATTCCACAGGGAAATTTAAAAAACAGCTTCTCATTTCCAGCTGATGACCATGGACTCTGATGGCTAACATGATGTCTTTAGTTAGCAAATTTTATGTGTCACTAGCTGACATAAGCTAATGCTTATATTCTGTCTGTCTCCAGCTGACTTTTTAATGCTTCAATCTTACTTCAATTTAAAACAAGAACCCTGTAAAACGGTCTCAAATATGTAAAGTTACTTAACAGCTACATACATGATATAACGTTAATGCTTAAAAACTTTGGCTAAAGGCACAATTTAGCATTGATCAGAACAGTGAAGTACAACTTGTTTATATATATGCTAGACAACAGAAAAGGAAGCGCAGAGATTAGATTAAATGCAACAAAGAGACGGCCACCCAGTCAGACCAGTCAGGCTGCAATTGCCCAGGAAGAGAGCCAGGATAAGAGCTAAGCTAACCCTGCTAAGGCAAAGAGCCAAAGAGAGATGCGGCAGCGCCAGCCCAGTTTGATTCTGTACCAGTCCACATCCTCCTCCTCAACCCCCTCACATAACAAATCCCAATTTAACCCCTGGTGGAAATAAGCCATGAGTTTGGCAAATGCAGTGGTACTGAACACAAATGTGGCTGGAGGTAATGTTACTGCAAGTAGTAAGCTATTTAGCAGGACATGCTAATGTTCACAGCTTGAATTAGCGCAGATAAAGACAAAGTTTAATCAATTTCTCACACTTTTGCTCTTGTGTTTTAGGTTTAAAAGACACAAACATCCAAAGTTTTGAGACAAGCATCTCTCTTCTTAGAGCCCCATGCACACTGCTAGAGACATGCAAAGCTTGACAGGCCTGTGGTGCCTAGTTAGGGTTGCTAATCTATGATTAAACTGTTCAGAGGAGAGGTTTAGCAAAGGGTCAGTTGGTTGCAGATATTTAACATTTTCCAGATTTCCTCTGGTGATGTTCAGATTGAATTATTTTTAAATGGCTGCTCCTGTGGTTATATTCATGCATTAATTAATTCTTGACCCAGCACATCATATTATCATCATATTACATTATGAGGTGGAAGTGTCACAGATTGTATTATACAATGAAACCACTGTAAACATGCAAGCTGTCCATTACATTTTGTTTCTCAACAAGAGAAATATTTGGTTCATAGACCACCAGTTGTATGTTTGTTCCTGATTAACTTTTCATTGCATATTTATCTTCATCTTATGAGAAGTCAAGGCCAATGCATGCCAAACATTTCAACATCTTTTATCCTGTTACATCTAAATATCCATGGAGATTTTAGAATGATTTCTTAAGTTATGAAGAAGCTAATTCTAGTCAGACATGTCCTTCTGAGTGTATTGCATTAATTAAAAGAACTGGATCATTTTCAACTCTACAATAAAGGGCATTCAGCTCACACAACCTTTCATGAAGCATCATGTGAGCTTCTGTCCCTTCATTTAGGTTTTCTACGGTAGTCAGGGACCATTTTTCACTAAAATATCTCTCAACAATGATGACAATCAATATTCCACGAATAGGCAGCAAGCACTAGAGAAATTAGATTTATTATGGGCAAATATCACACAAATGCACCCTCATGTGCATACGCACGCTTACAAATAGAAGTATTGAAATCCTGATGCTAGTATTGATACTCTTCAGCTTTTAGACAAGGTAGTGCAAAGAAACATCAAGCATGGTGTTGTGATTTGATACCTAGACTGTGATACTGTGACATGATACCACAATAAAACAAAAAAAACTAAACAAACATTTATTTTTACAAGTCATGCTTGTTTATATTTTATTTTTTGTTATATTTTATTTTTTGGGCACTTTACTCCCCTCCATCTCCAAGGGAGCCCTTCAAATTAATGAAACCTAATAGTATAAAAGAGCTTTTCATTTTGCTGAGATCCCTGAGGAGACATTCTGATGTGAATCAAAGGACTAAACCATCATGCTTTATGAAGAAAACGCACTGAAGTGACATGTTTTATTTCTCATTTATTGATACAAATTAAGATGAAGAGCACACTTTTCTCAAACTTTTCCATAGCAAGACTCCCCATTGTACAGTAAATGCATTTAGTTGAAACCTAAAATAGAATTTGGTTGTCGCGCTAGCTGCTAAATTTATCTGTAAGAGGTTCAAGTCTTTTTCATTTTTGTTCAAACCCTCATTGGACTCTTTTCAAGGACATGTGGTAGTTTCCAAATACCCAGTGAGAACCACTGCTTTAGCAAGTAGCTCATATCCACATACTCTGAATCTAACACTGTATTATTACAGGGTTGGGGTCGATTCAGGATGCCTTGGTGGAGTAAAACACACTTCACACATGACACACTAAAAGGAACCAGTATTATAGCATGAGACAAATTAAAACCTAGTACAAATTTAAAACATAAACTCTATTTTTTCTACGTTTTCAGCTCTCAGTGGAATTGACCCCAACCTTGCCTAAGCCATCAGTCTTTGTAAAGTACACTGTTTCCAGGGAATTGAAAAAAAAAAAGATATTTGAACGACCTTAGCCAGCTCTTATACAATGTTGTTTGTAGGTCCCGAGGCTGTCTGTTTTGTAAAAAAAAAAAAAGAAAACAACAAATTTTTACCTGTTGACTTTCTATGCTGTTGTTTCTGTATAAATGTTCTATTGTTCAGTGCATGTTGTAACTTTGGCGTTGTGACTGGTTGTGATTCACACAGAGCCAGTACTTCTTGTCATGTAAAAAAAAAAAGTGTCTCAATGTCCCAAGATATTTCTATTTCTTAAGAAAAACAACATTTCCCTTGGATGACTCAAAATGAAATAAATCAGATCACTTTACATTTTGATTAGGGGTTGCTGACTTTTATTTAATTGTTTATTTGTAGTTTTGATGCAAACTAAAATAGGAATGTGTGTTATTAAGGTTTGTGTTTTGCAGTAAAAGGTGCTCCATTTGCTTCTGAAGGATCCTTTTTTGAAGAAAGAGTTAGTCAAGGGTTCTTCGTAAGGTTAAGAGTTCAATTAAGAACCATTTTCATTCAAAGAACCCTTTTTAGAAGAAAGAGTTCTTCAAGCAGTTTCGAAAGCCTCAAAGAACTCTTTGGTCAAGGTTTTTTTGTACCTTAACAGAAAAGGGTTCTTGGTAGATAAAATCGTTTTAATATAAAAGGGTTCTCAGTAGAATCCCTTAGCTGGGTTCTAGATTTAAAAAAAACTAGGAATAAAAAAAAGCGTGGGACCCTTGGAATGTAAAGAACTTCTTGGTAGAACCACCAGGGTGAATTCTAGATGACCCCTCAGAATATGAAAAGATTCTCACTAGAACCCTCCTTGGTGGGTTCTTGTTAGCACCCTTAGAAGGTGGAAATATTCTCACAGAGAGGGTTCTGGGTGGAACCATTACACCATAGAAGGTTTCTCTTTTAGAATGTCTCTGGAGGTTCTGGGTGATACCTTTCACAGATGGTTCTAGATATAACCCTTCATGTTGGGTTCTAGGTAGAACTCTCTGAAGAGCTCCAAATAGAATCTTTATAAAAGGTTCTACCAAGAACCAAAAAGGGTTCAAGCCAAAAAATGCTTTATGGTTCTAGTTAGAACCCTTATTTCTGACCGTGTAAGGACTGTAAATTTATTATGTTCAGACGTAGAAGTAGGAATTTTCATTGACTACATTACATGCAAAAAATATTCCAGTTTTTGCTTTTTTTCTGAAAAAGACAATAATCCTACTAAGCTGTTTACAAAACTAATGAAAAGGAATATTTAACTAATATTATTGTTTACATGCAGACATGCATACTCTAGATGTACGACATCCAAAAACCTGTTGATATCGAAGTCTTTCATAGTTTTTTAATGTTTCTTCTTCTGACCAGAAATATGGGCTTTTCTTTTGGACATGCATCTCTCCTCCAGCCTTGCAAACTTTTGGCTAGTTAGTGTGTTTATTACGCACAGAGCTGACCATAAACAGGTGTGTGTGTTGAGATGGATATTCAAAATGGGCTGCATACATGTCGACACAATGCTCCTAAAACATGAATAATATTGGCATATCCCATTGTGTCTTAATCTGAAAATGCTTCATTTTGGAATAAAGCCTAATTTGGAATATCCAAACTCAATTAACTATTTACGTGATTTGTATTAAATTCTGAATATTGTCATATTTGGAATAATAGTGGAAAATTAGTATCTATGTAAACATAGTCAGTGGCATACATTCAGCCCTATTAACAAAACATTTACATGTATTCATACTAATCTGCCAGAAGATTAAATTTGGCCATTATAACTAAAAAAGACAAAACTGAGCACTGACCAGCACTATTTAATAGAACAGGTTTAGTAACCAGTGTGTGTATGTTTTATAATTATACTGGCAGATTGTTCTTTACGCACATGTGTGTCTGAGTAAATATGCACAGGAGGGAGGCTTAACAGAAGGAAGGAGGATGTTAGATGAAGAGGAAGCTGTGGGCTGTTGGGCAGGAGCAGGCCTCCTGCCTCCCCACCCGCCTCCACACACCCCTGCATCGAGGGTTTCCCACCGCTTGCCACTGGAGAGACTGTCTTCTGCAGGAAAGAGAGATGGAGGAATGAGTTAGTGCGCACAAGATTTCTCTTTACATCCAAGTGATGAACAATGTTGCCATCTAGTGGTAATCCTCACTGTTACCAATCAGATCTGAGAGATAGGGTGTAGATCAGTGGATAAAAAACACCCTGGAATTGTGACCCTGGCTGTTCTATCACAATTGACCCACATGTCAGTACTGTGTCCACCACTGCACCTCTCAAAATACAGACTCATCTTTGTGTCAGAGACACAAACAGGTAGAACTGTGTTCTACACACTAGATGTTTGTAGATATTTGGTTGTACAGAGAACTACAACAGTAGATATATGTACATACATATCTTTCTTTTCATTTACATACAAGCCCACTCAGAAACATTTCCCCTGTGGATATGATTAGGATTAAATTCAAGATGAATGTGTTTTGGGATTAAAGGTACCCTGTGCAGTTTTAACCTCTAGTAGCACTATGGGGGTGTTTCTCAATGAGTGGGTCTCAGTTCTGTAGATCTTATACATGCACACGTGGATGTACATTCAGTACACGTGCACACCAGTGACACAATGCACTTTGCTATCTGTATTGACCTCTTTGACCCATTGCTGTCATGCGTCAATATTTCCACCATTTTAGTCCAATCAAGACTGACCTATGAACAAATAAACAGCAGAGCTACCGTTTTTCTGGATAAGAGGCATTATGATGTTACTCAACCAAACTTCAATGACTCATGTAATATTCAAGGGTCTAACTCCACAAAAATCATGAACCCTTGAATATAAAAATAACTAATTCAAATCAGTTGAGAAATGCAAACATTTTAGTGCTTCTTAGGCAGAAAGAAAACTTACTTGAATGTGGCCAGTCTTGACCAGACCACATGTACAATTCAAAGGCCAATATGACGTCCACATATACAGTATATGTCTATGTTCCTACCAACAGTGTCACACTATTCTGCTGATCTGCAGCTGGTGGCAATGGTCCATGGTATGCAGCAGTGTGCCACCAAAGGCAGAAGAAGAAGACTGCTGGCTAGTAAGAAAGCTAGTTTCAAACTTTTAAAAAGATCAGCTTTGCAAAAGTTTTATGAGGCAGGAAATGCATTGATCATACTTGTACAACCTTAAAGGCATAGTTAGCGATATAATCCGACACACTTTTAGTCAAAATCACTGTATTTCTCCTCACTATCCACAAGCTGTCACTTCTGAGAGCATGCTGAAAAAAAAAATCCGGTTTCAATACACAGCCTGGGCTCTGAATTTCAGCAGGTAAATCTATGGCTCGGACCGAGCCACCAGAACATGGGTCCACCCCCTCACGCCGGGGGGCCGGTTCATACTCGTGCACAGGTCAGACATAAGGGGGGGGAGTAGGTCGCGTAGCGTACGCAGTTAGAGTAAGAGAGAGACACAGCATATCAGGTGCAGATATTTTGCATTCGCCATGGCTGAAAAACAGCCCAAGAGAAAACGGTCGGAGGAGCATAAATGAAAACAAACGGATTTAAAACGGAAGCGGAGGTCGTTTCACAGGAAAACAGTGTTGCAGAATCGCCCAAATAATGTAAGACAATGGTGACCAGAATTCAAACGTAAAAAAACAACAGAATAAAAACATGAAATGCCTCCATACTGCTTGTCTGGTGTAGCCTAACATGCCAAATTTACTTAAAAAAAATTCATTTACTTAGCTTGGAGCCATGTTCTCATGCACATGCACACTGTCTGAATTGGGTGTATGTGTTGTGATGGTGTGCAAACGGCATGTCGGGGCTTTAGGAGACTTAGATTATAACTGACAAGCAGTATAGAGGCATTTTATGTTTTCTTAACAGTTGTTTTTTTCCATTTGAAAACTGGTCACCATTCACTTCCATTGTTTGGGAGATTCTGCAACACTGTTGCAACACTCCAGCAGTGTTTTGCAGGCTAACAAAATAAACCCGACCCACAACCGGCATGAGGGTGAGTAAATAATGACTGAATTTTCATTTTTGGGTGAACTACCCCTTTATCAAGATCAATAAATGTTTTTCTTCACAATGCAGTTACAGAAAATGTCAATATTTGTCTTGTCTTGTGCTTTTTTAGCTTTGCATCTTATGGTAAGTGGGCTACACTTATCCTAATCCTAATTCATAATATTCTTTTAAAAAGTACAAGTAAAATGACATTTTGGGATATGATCGTTTGTTTTCTTGCTTTAGAGTTAGAGGAGAAAAGACAATCATTTAAATAATCTCTTTACGCCATTGTTGACTTTTCAAATGATTTTTCCCCTAATACAGTAAATCCCCAATGCTAGAATATTAAACTGTTGCTCCATGAACAAAAAAGGGAATTTTCTGGTCCAAAGGAGCCAGTTGACAACATTAAAGAAATATGATCACATTTCCTGTGCATAGTTCACCAAACAAACAAATATATTGTATATACATTAGTAAACAAATAACATTCAAAGCATTAGTGTTGTTGAAAATATCAATATATTGATAAATATCAATAGTGAATATCTGAAATGCTTTCAATCCCCTATTTCCCTCAGTATTGATACTCCGGTACCAGCTGCACTTTCTCTGTCTTTCTTCCCTCTGACAGCAAGTTGACACACACCGCTGCAGTGTGAAAATAGTCCCGCCTCCTCTCAGTTACTCACAGTGCTGTCTTCTTTATTTTCTTCTTTTCAATATCCATTGTCATGTTACAGCCTTGTTATATTCATGTTTTAATAAAAATCTAAAATTTCATACGCTCAATCTTGAGTCAATTTGTCCCCATGGTATTGAAAATGGTATTGAATATTGATATTTTTCCAAGTATTGTATTGAAATGAGAAATTCCAGTATCGAGACAACACATAATAACAAATAATGATTAGGAATTGTAATTACTTTCTGGTTTACTCATATGTTATCTTGTTTTTAGCTGGTAATTACAGAACACTTGACTTTGCCATAGGGTGGTGACGCAGAAAGGTGACCTTTATTAGTGTCATGAAGTTATGTTCAATACTGAGTTTCTTCACATATGAGCAAAATTAATTTCAAATTAATTTCATGGTTGAATAAACTCTTGGCTTTGCTTTAAAAACAAATACCTTATCTATCTCTTATGGTCATTAGCATTTCCTGAAACAACACAAGCTTAAATTTGTGAGGCTTTCAAAATTCAAAGATGGTTGACTGTCAAACAAAAAAAAAGCAAGCAGCGATTCATGATGTGACAGTATCCTTCAGTCTTACCTGTCCTCACTGTTTTCCTCTCCATCTCCGGCACAGTGTGTCTGTCCAGCAGCGAGAGCAGGCGGCTGGCACTCGACACACACACGGTGGCCCTCCCTCAGGTACTGCATCCACTGTGTGTGTGGGCCGGCGCTCTGCTGGCAGCCTTTTGTCAGAGAGGTCAACTGGAACTGGACACAATACCTATTTTACACAAACACACACAAGGTCAGACATTCACACACACATACACAAACCAAACTCAGACTAAATACATACTGACCACACATTAGGAGATATCAATGAGTGTAGGCTAATTTCACATTTTTCTGGAGATGTATTACCCTATAATGTCGCTGCTGTCGGGGATGTCTCGTTTCTTCCTGGCGTTGCCATAGCCACCCGTGATAATAAGCGCTGGGACTGCAGAGGGAGTGAGCATCCATGATAAGAACATTACATGTGACCATATGTTATAATACTGGGGCCTCATACATTTAAAATGAGTATGTGCTGGGGAAATGTTCATGAACGCAGGATTCTCTGGCGTGTCATTTTCAAATTAAGGAGATCAAAATACAGGAAAGTCTGCACTATTTAGAGGACATCTTGCTTGATTTATTCTACATTTTGAAGAAAGAATCAATAATGACAGCCTGGCATCGCTGGGACAATCAGCTTTGCTCCTGGGGTCCATACATTATTATCTCCATTACTCACAATCATACAGTCACAGCAACATAGTATTCAGTAGTGTACAAATCCTTGTGAATGGAACAAGTAACCTCAGAGTTTTAAAAAACATTCTTTATTCTTAATTCATGCTAGTATTAATGTTGTATAAAAACAAAAGAGTACTTGAGTGCAGCTGCTGCAAAAGCAATGAATATTATGACACATATTTATTAAATTATTAAAGACTGTACATGTGGAATTATCACAACTTGTATATTCACAAAGTCTAAATTTATACTGACACTGTTGACATATATTAAATAACAGTAATTAAAAAATAATTTGTTCTTCAAGTAACTCTCACAGTGTAACATTTAATTACTGATGAATCAGATGTGTAATGACCTGTCCTCTGATTAGTTCATCAGATGTGTGTGTTACACTGTGTAGTTACAATGTAGTTACATTTACTCAAGTACTGTACTTAGGTACAATATTGATGTACTTAGTATATCCAACTTATGCTACTTTAAACTTCACTACATTTTGGAGGTGTTGGTCTTTTTATGCCACGTTCTCTGACAGCTTTAGTCAGTAATAAGTTAGATTTTACATACAAAACATATAATCAACTTTTAAATACATGCATTAAATGCATTGTTACAGATTAAAGACCCCACAACATATCCTCAGATGTTTCCTGTTATGTTGCTGATGAGCTCTGCTGGTATTTTCAAATTCATAAACTTAAGAATGATAAAGTTATAAATTGACCCACAACAAAAATAACTGGAGAGCCCCTAGAGTCAATCAATAAACAGATTTATCTTGTTGCACATGATAGTAACTTGTCTGTACATAATATTATCTTTTGTTCACAAGATGCCTTCTTTTGAAATCTTGAATTCTCAGTAATTAAGTGTCCAAGGAGCCATTTGTATAATGAGTACTTTTATTTTTGATACTTTAAGTTCATTTTGATGGTAACACATATGTACTAATACCAAAATACAATGTGGAATGCAGGACTTTTACTCAAAACAGAGTATTTTTGGTATTATTTGATTTTTAACAAACATGTCTTTTACTGGTCAGGTAGTTGCTTTTTTTTTTACATTGCTGTGAAATTCCAGTCTGTCTGTTAAGAGAAACAAGGCACTTTGTTGATGGAAAATGTAGAAAATTGAAATTCCTCAGTCCATGCTATATTGCATGAGAAAGCTAACTTCTCCTTCTCACGGAGCCATGCAGTGCTACATGTACCAGGATGCACTGGGTGCAAAGTTCTAATGCCTACACCTATGTTGCAGTGTTATAACCACCCAAGCATATAGCTATTATTTTGTTGGCCAAAACACAGTTAGGTGACAGCAATACTCATGTAGCACACCCTCTGGATACCCAGAGGAGTTTCTGAGGAATTGACTACATTTATCATCAACACTGACTGGACATCCATATCAACAGTGCCACTTTTTCCCTTTAACTTCTGATGTAACCTGGTCTAATCACACTTTAGGTCAACCCTGTTTATCCAAGTGTACCTTTAAGCCATTCATAAATTTAAGTTTATAACTTTCAGCAACAGAAATTCTGCTTATATACATACTATGTGCCTTAATGGGTGAGCTGTCTTCAGGTGGAGTGTATAACCGCATGAAGTAAGTACACTGACTGATGATCACATGAACGTGTTAAAGAATTCAGGTAGATTTAACTCACCAAGTGCATTGTGACAGTGCCCTTTATGAGTCCAGTACTCTGCACAGCCGGCGTGTTCCTCCAGATGCGGACAGGGTTTACCTGCATTGAGCGGCTCCTGCAGGATGGTCCTGCTCCGTCTGCGGACTGTGGCCTTGCAGGGCTCGGCACAGCCCGACCACTGCGTCCACTCACTCACCACACAGGACACCGCTGAGGAGAAACAGACAGAGTGCAAACAGCTGAGGAAAATAAAACAAAACTAACACGACACAGCTATCAATGGAGATCAAACATGTGCCGTCCTGTTAATGGCATAGCCCAGAGTATTTTCCATTTTAGGTCAGGAGAACTTTTACAAGCCACCTAGCCTTTTATTCCATCTACAATTTTTATTTGTACTAGAAAAACTATTAAAAGCTTGATGATGTTGGGGTCTGTACCAAACAAACATGTTTTATTACATCTAGAGAGTGCTATTTTCACACATTTTTCAAGCAATTACAGCCTCTGCTACTGGGATATTGCACTTAACCACTTTGTGATTTTAATAATACTTAAAATCACTAAAAATCAATAGAATTTTATATTAATTTTATTGTTGGTCATTTAAGTTTTTCCTGTTGCATATTATGTATTTTAATGACAAAAAAGGGGAAAAACCTCTTTAACAAGTCAGTCCTACACAGTACTGTAAAGTAACTCATTTATATTGTACTATACTGTACTTATATACATACAGTTTTGATTTCCTTGTACTTCACTTGAATATTTCAAGCTACTTTTTATAAAGTACAGTCTAAAAAAATTAAAATAAATTTAATAATACTTTTTTTTTTACCCCGACAGATTTATATATATATCTAATTTGTCACTAATCACTTCACAAATTAAAATTTTACACAGAAAACCTATAATGAGTTTCTAAAATGAAAGACTTTTTTCACAGCAGCCACAGTGATATGAAATATTAGAGTAGGCACAGGTTTTACCAATGATACTACTAAGGTGCCATTCCATTTAATGTACCAGAGCCTTTTCAGTCAGCCAACATGCACAATAGAGCAGCACCCTGACCTGAATGGAACAGAACCTTTAATCAGTATCATTGATAACACCTGTGTTTGCACCATTATTTCATGTCAAAATGGCTGCTGTAAAAAAAGGTCTATTGTCAAGTTTTTAATTAGTAACATATATGGTCATTAAAATTTGATCTACAACATGAATAGTAACGTTACAGTAATAATAATCAGATAATATAGTATGTGATAACTTACGATAGCATTACAGTGACAGGGGCCATTCTGCTGCTTAATGAGTAGGGGAGACTGGGGAGTGTTGCAACACTGGGTTACCTTTAACACTGCCAGTTTGACCAATCAGAATATTTTTACAGAATTTTTTTTTTTTTAAATCAAGATTATTTTTGCCAACTGGTTATTGTATTCTGGAAACAATGATTTCCACAACCTAAATTAGCTTATGCTGTGGCCCAGGGCAGTCATTTACATTTGACACACCTGTGACAGTGTCTTGAACCCTTATGTGAAATTACTCACTTTATTCAAAATTGTTTGTTGCTTATTGTTTATTCAATAATAAATGTTAATAAATGTTTTCAGCAGTTACCTCTCACTGTTACATCTATCCTGAGCTGGTCTTACAACTTACCCCAGTAGTGGGGTAGGTTGTAACAACAGAACTCTTTGCATTTGACATTAACTCACATAATCTGTGATTGTATAGTTGATGTCCAAGTGAGTTTTATCTGTATCAGACAAATATAGATACCATGCATCAACGTTTTAGAGATCTAGCACAAACAGCCACTGAGTTACTGATGCTCAAACAAAAAGTGTTATTACCATCTCTGGTCTCCCCTACTGTTACTTTTGAAACTTTCTGTTGGTAATACTTTTTATATTTTTTCTGAAGTAAATTTTTACAGTGTGATATTGATACTTTTACTTATGTAACAGATCTAGGCTACATCTCTCATCTGGTCTTACACAGTTATCATCACACTAAACTGCCATGGAGAACATTCCTTTAATTTAATATGTGAAAAGAAGAAGAAAAGTTTTCTTGTCAGCAGTGACCCACCTGGACAGGCTGTCTCATAGTCGTGGCAGCAGTCCAGGGTGGACACACAGGCTTGGTCGCAGAAGCAGGAGCCGTAGGAGCGGTCAGACCTCCATCCTTTACTGGTGCATAATGGGTCCCGACCGGTGCAGCACAGACCCGCTTCCCGACAGCCAGACTGACAGGGACCGACCAGAAATAAAGACACTCCGAGACAAACCAAGGAGACAGAGCTGCTGCTGCTCCACAGTGTCATCACGAAGGACCCGACACAGCATGCACTCCAACAGGTTGAGTTAGTTTCGTGAGCTGTGCATCTATTTAAACCACTAAGCAATAATCCTTGTTTAGAGATACTCACCACAGGACTGTTCGAAGAGTTGTCCTGTTAAAGTCCTTAAAATTAACACCTATCATACAGGTTGAGTCAGAACTGTGGCCATCAGGAGGTGAAGCTGGTCAGTGAGTTGGAAAGTATTCATGTGTCAACTCTGCATCTCTTAAAGGAACAGTTCACCACTGTAAAGTGCTAGAATGAACAAGAAACTCACAAAACTGTATTTAATGTAACTGTAAAATCAATTAAACAATTATAAGATTAGACTTTATCTGTTTGACTGAATTAATATAATAAACAACATTCTGGACCGTATTTTCTCAGGATTTTATGGCAAATTTGTTCCCTCACAAAGTGCATTGCTCTCCTGATCTTTCCCAATACTCAAAATGAAATCTCATTCCACTGTATTTTTAAAATATATATATAGTTTGTCCTGCCTTAAAATATATTAATCAATGTGGCTACCTCTAACTGCTCTGTGTGGTAATGTAGCCACAATACATCACTCTCTGAAACAAAATAAAATAAACCTCCACTCAGCTGTATTTGCATTTTCCATAGAATCCATCAGTAAAACACTCTAAAATCTGACTAATTGATCTTATTTTAAAGCAAAATTAAGAAAAAAAAATCTAATCTTATGTTTACTTTATATACTTACTAAGTGTACTTAAAATGTTGCTGTATTTACTCAGTTGTGAAGTTGATTCAACTTAAAAATGGCATAAAAATGGCAAGTGAAATTAACTTGTTCTTTCTAAGGGTATAGAAGCAAAGTATGTATGTATGTTTAAATTCTTTCACTGCTTCTCTCTCATGGTGAAGCTGCCAGCAGCTTCCCAGGCCCATGTGTGCCTCAACATGTGAAAAGAATGGATTAATGAAACTCCTATGGCCGAGGTTATTCATGCAAAAAGAACAACAGTGTGGACAGTGCAGGCCTCCACTTGAACCAAGATTCCCATTAGCCTTCTGCTGCGTGCGCAGAGGAAGAAGATAGGAACAGAAAGAGGGGGAGCTTGGTGGAGCTGAAACACTGATTATGCTGCTCGAAACACCCTGAACTCAATTTTAGAAATTGTGACACAAATAGACTATAGACACAGCAAAAAGGATTACTGAGGCAGTTGTTGTTCCTTTTCCCTATGTGTGGCCCTACCTTGTGGCCCCCATGTGTATCTACAAAACTGTGTAGCTTGCAGAGACGGGGACCTTGTTCATTTACTGCTCCAGTAAACAGACAGTCAGCACTAACTGGACATTGCTGCAGTCCATATAGACACCACTGACACCCTCTCTCCTGTTCTCATAGGGAAATTTGAAGATTTCCGTTTCAAAATATTAACTGTCTTCCTTTCTAAAGCAGTTCTCACAACAAAATGTATTTTTTTGCAATCAAAAAAGGTAAAAGAAGCAGGCTACAATCTTGTGTTTTCGATAAACTCAGTTCACAGAGGACAGAAATGGCCCACGGTTGAAAGACTTCCCACCACACTACAGTCAAAAAATGTATTCTTTTTTATGAGTATATCCAACAGGGAAACTAGCTGGCAAACAATCAGACACAGCTCCACACTGCATGCCAATATTCAGGTACTAAGGGTACCACTAGATTCAAGGACTTTGATGTGATCTTTGCTGCTGTTTCCAAGAGTTACTCAACCACTCACAGTAGGGCAAGATTCTTGGCAGCATTTAAACTCATCTCCTTCTTCCATCTTGACCCATTTCTGTAAATATATTCTGTATTTTAGAAAAAGAAATCTTTATCTGCACAGCACATTGTTGTGAGATATAAATCTCCTTGAGATAAAATGTTCAGTAACAAGAAGTATCTATTTTTTCTTTAGAGTATACTGTATATACACATATACATATAGATAATCTTTACATTACTTGTAACAATTTGAACTGCATTTTCAAAGTTGCAACAATAACATTAATGGTTGCAATAAATGCAGATGATCATTGTGATATAAATGCACATGATTTATAATGAATGCAACATGCAACTTCAGTGGTGTGATTCTATAAATATGACCCTCATGCCAACACGGAGTAAACAAAGCTGTCAGTGTTCACCTAGAAAACAAGAACTTGATACAGAAACCAACAGCCTTCTTGCGACATAAGTAACAATCCAGAGATTTACAGTTCACATATATGTACATAATCTCCTTATGTTCTCATTCAATATAACTCTGACTGCTCTACATGCCAGAGGTACAACTGGCACCAAAGCTTGTCCTTGAACATTGTCAATTTGCTTATATTTTGTGTGCAAAAATTAATTATATATCTATTAAGTATCTAGTATCTAAAGCTGTCACATATAGTAAAATAAAAAGCACAATATTTGCCTCTAACATGTGCAGTGGAAGTAGAAAGTTGCATGAGAATAAAATATTCAAGTAAAGTACAAGTACCTTAAATGTGTACTTATGTACAGTATTTGAGTAATTGTGAAATATTTAGTTACTTTCCACAACTGCTGGGAGTACAAGGTTTAAAAAGTTTGTACTTAATTAGCTTCTGTTTAACGTAAAAGGTAGAATCAGTATTGTTCAAGTTGTTTGCAAACGTACCAGAAAGATAGTTGATTGATGAGTCTCATTACCAGGATGTCAGATACGAGGTTTTGGGTAAAGTCTCCTGATCACACACTTCTATCACGTCTGTCATAAGTAATTATTAAAAGGGATTACCTTTCTAGTCTATACATTGTTTTTTAAAGGAAAATGTTGAATAATATTTAAAAATAGATTTTAAAAGAGAGATTCATTAGTCCTGTTCATTGTTCTGGTATGTTTGGTATGGCATTTGTCATGTTTTCGGGATTGGAGGGTCTCACTGAGAGCACTTTGCCACATTTTCCCCACTAGAAGGACACCCTAGAGGGCATTTTAACATTTTTTCCACTGGAAGAATACTCTAAAGGGTACTTCATCATGTTTTCTCTACTGGAAGGACACTTTAGTGGGCACTTCATTACATTTTATCCAGTGGAAGGGCACCCTAGAAAGCGCTTTACTTTATTTTATTTACCATAGAGGCACCAATAAGGCACTTTTGCTTCATTTTTTCAAACACTGGGGCACCCTGCAACCCCACTGTGTTCATCAGCGAGAGGCAGCCTATGCTGAGCCTATGCCAGAGGTTCACGTGCACTGTAAGTAAAAGCTGTGAACTTAGTATAATGTCCTCCAAAGACCCTGACTCCTAAAGAATTTTTAACTTGGAGTAATGCCTTCAGGCACATGTTATTTTCCTCAGTAATGGTGAGAATGCATACATTCACAGCTTGCAACAAAAGTGGTTTCATTAGGAGCTCAAGGTATTTCCTCTAATCCAGGAGGAGAGTGTTTAAATAAACTGTGGATGGAGGCTGAGAGTCATAGAGGGAAGGAAACACCAGCTTGGCTGTCTGCATCCTCTGCACTCACACACTCTGACACTTAGACAGTAGGAAACACACCTTCACAGGTAACAGGTGTGAAGTCTAACCCACTGTAGGCTTACTGAGACATTTCTTCTTACAATCAGCACCATCAGTAAAGTAGATCAACATGATTTTCCTCATGGACCTCCAGATGATGCTTCTGGATGTGATTTACTTCATTCTGCGCAACTCTGTGAGGATCGTCATGCGCCCACGCACCAAACCCATTGATGGAGAGCTGGTGCTGATCACCGGAGCAGGTGGAGGCCTGGGTCGCCTCTTTGCTCAGGAATTCAGCAAGCATGGGGCAGAGGTGGTGCTGTGGGACATCAACAGCAGTTCCAATGAGCAGACAGCCAAGCTGGTGCGTGAGATGGGGGGTAAGGCGTACACCTACACGGTGGATGTGACCAACAGGGAGGATGTGTATCGCAATGCAGACCTTGTGAGGAAGGACCTGGGCCGAAACGTCACCATGCTGGTGAACAATGCTGGAGTGGTGGCTGGAGAGCGCATGTTGGACTGTCCTGATGAGCTGGTGGAGAGGACCATGAAGGTCAACTGCCATGCCCTCTTCTGGGTGAGAGCTCCTTAGTCAATATGCAATGTGATGGTGAAACAAGCTTATAGGGACATTTCACACCAAAATCAAAAATGCATTTTTCTTCTGGCCTGTTAAAAATAGTTCCTAGAGCTGGATATCGGTACTCAATATCTTTAAGGTATTGACTGAAATAACTCAGTATCAAGTAGTATCAAAACTTCTCCAGTAAAATGATACCTGCATTCAATCCTTTTTCTACCCAGATCTAGAAAAAATGACTATTTGTAAAGTTTTGCTCACAGCCACTCGCTGCAAGGATTCTTTATAAAGGAAAAACCTTTTAAAAAAAGCATTGAGGTGGCTGGGTAGCTCAGTTGGTAGGGTATTTGCCCTGTGTACTGAGGCTGTGAGTCCTCACTCTCCACCCACTCTCTCTCCTCCTTCCCTGTCATATCTTCAGTCATTCTATAATGAAAGCTATACATGAGCAAAAAAAGGAAAAATAAGTTGTAGTTGGTTGAGATAAACCTAATTTTAAACTACTTTTGTGGGACTGCAACTAATGATTATTTTCATTATGGATTAATCTGCTCATTATTTTCTCAAATAAGGCATTGATTGTGTTCGGTTTACAAAGATTCTGAAAATGATGAGCAATGCTGAAACCTTCACAATGTTTGTTTCGTTCAACCAATTAAACTAAAAGAAAAGCGGCACATCTTCACATTTGCAAAGCTGGAACCATGAAATGTTCCATTGTCTGTCAATCTATTAATGTATTTTCAGTATTTTTGAGTAAACCATGTTCATATGTCCTCATCAGTAACTACTGATCAGAACCCAGCATTTTTTCAGTTGTACATGAACAGAATTATTTGATCGTGTTTGTCAATATTTGTTATATTATAGCCATAAAAAGACGGAGAGAAAAGCTTTGACAATGACCAGAACTTATGTGCAATTCATTCATGTCTTTATATACTTTTTATACTTATACTAATTTTCCATTTTGTTCCCTGATCAGTAAAACACTGTTTTTTTTTTTATGAAATCTGCCATACTTTATAGGTGACACACTTTAAGTCAAACACAGACAATGATTTAGCACTGACTTTAGAGAGCTGGAAAAGAAGCTTTTGAATTTCACAATCTATAATCTTTCCACCATCAGCTGCTATGGCCTACAGAGCTAGTTATTGTGCACAGTGTGACGCATGACATGTAAAATGTATTGCATTAATAGCTTTATCCCCTTCACACTATGGACTATAGTAAACACATAATAAATCCTCTTAATATGAAGCTGCTCATGCAACATAAGCTTCCTTCACATTGGGCAACATTTAATTAGTCACTTCAAGTCATATGAACACTGCTTGTTGCCTCATTATAATCTGCTGCAGCATAACAATGTGTGTGTGTGTCTGTGTGTGTGTTTGTCAGACAGTGAAGGCCTTCCTCCCTCAGATGAAGGCCCAGAATCATGGACACATCATTACCATCGCCAGCGTCCTCGGTCTCTTCAGCACCGCTGCTGTCGAGGTGAAGCAGGGAGGCAGAAACATCACTGCAACTCTAAGATATGACAGCTTTGTTGTCTCAGTCTTTCACACAGTTCTCTGCTCAAATGAAGTTACAGAATCAAACACAAAAACAGACGTTTGAGCGCGTCTGACAAATTTGAAATCATTCAGTAAAAATTCAACTGAAAAGACGGTGATTGAGTGTTTATTTTTGTCTGAGACAGGATTACTGTGCCAGTAAGTTTGCTGCAGTGGGCTTTCACGAGTCTCTGGCCCACGAGCTGATAGCTGAGGAGTTTGATGGAGTGAAGACTACTCTGGTGTGCCCCTATATCGTGGACACAGGCATGTTTGAAGGCTGCAAGATACGGTATGTTAACAAAATAGCCACATACTGTCATTTTTGTCCTTTGAACAGAGTGATTTAGACGCAGCCAAGAATATATATGAAATCTGGGAAAAGTCAAGTAAAAAAAAAAAACTACTCAAAACTTGAATATTTTTCCAGCAAATATCCATCCTTATGTTGTTAAATTTGCTTTAAAAATGTAAGTAAAATTTCTGACCTTACAGTGAGTGAATCCAGGCCCTGCCCTACTTCCTGTCTTGCCTCTAGGTTTGGGTTTATAATGTATTTTCCCGTAAAGGGTTTCTTGTGGTAATGCTGAAATATGATACTGGGGTATTCTGTTCATATTCTAAATGAAATTACTGTCTTCTTGCTGTATATCAAAAATGCAGCACAGGAATATGGATGTGTTGACTTGAGTAGGGATTCTGTTAAAGTGGCTGTTTGTTTGGTAGGGTTGTACAATACCAGGATTTTAAAGCTTGTATAAAAAATATATATACTACATACTTGCATAAAAAAACAATAGTCAATGCCTCTTTCAATATCACAACAAAAAGAACAAGGCATGCAAAATAGGATCTTTAGTTCACAGAAAAGTACAGAAAAAAAGTCACTGAACACTGTCTGGCTTTGCTTTGGACAAGCCAAATTTCTGCAGGAAAATATAGACTAAACTGAAGTTAGGTCTTGAATGAGCACATAGATATTTTCTTTTTTATAACTTTGGTACTTCCCATTCTGTCAAATTTAGTATTGTATCATTTTGTTTTGTGTTTTGTATTAACATTTTAAACATGTGGTAATGAAGAACTATTTTGACAACCTCAATGTTTGGGCATGGACTTGCTGTCAAGATGCTGTGTACTAACTGATACGTAACAGCCTGTTTGTCCTTTGGTGCCACTAACAGGGAAGAAGTGGAACTGCTGCTGCCCCCCCTGGAGCCGCAGTACTGTGTTGAGCAGGCCATGAACGCCATCCTCATTGATCAACCATTAGTGTGCATCCCTCGTCTCACCTATCTGCCTTTCCTGTCCAGAGCGTAAGTCCAAAGTCACACCTTCATATTAACTATAAGAACATAAATCATTTTTGTAACACTTTATTACACAGCCTGAGAATTACAGTGAAATCACACTGTGTGAATCAGGTATCACCAAAATACTTAACAGATCCTACTGGTATTTAAATGTTGATATTATGGAAGGAAAATGGCCATGGGGGGACCAGAGAATAACAATTTGGCATTTTGCAAAGGAAAGGAGAAACATATATAATGCTCTCAGTATTTTTTTAAGCACTGGGCACCACCAGGGTACAATACTGGAAAACAAAACTGAACAGACCGGTAAGGAAAGGGGCTTTTGTAAAATCTCCCTAAACTTATATGTTATTGAAGAACATATAAAATATATGGGCTATGTTCCCAAAATAACTTTTACAGAGGTGCAATAGAAAGCATCTTGATGGAAGCATCACAAACTGGCATGGGATTCTGCACCGTGCACATCACTGGTACCCATCTACCGAGCATGAGTGATATCGAGGAGGTGAGGTGCCTACAGAGCCCAAAGGGGATAGATACTTAATGACAATAACCACCCCAGCCACAACCTGTTCACCCTGCTGCCATCTGGCAAGAGATACTGAAGTATCTACTGCTATACCACCAGACTACAGAGCAGCTTCTTCCCTCTGCCCATGAGACTCAGAATTCATCCCTCTCTCTCCATCATAATTAAGAGTTTTTGTTATCCTTTGGTCTGTGCTGTTTTTTGTGGGTAGCATAAAACTACTACAACCTTGTGATGTAAAAGGACCAGAGTACACCAATGTAGTTTTCGGGTGAGAAGCTCAAATGACTTGTCAGTCATCTGTGTACGTATAGGAAATTTAACTAGTTAAACAATAACCCACTGCAGGATCCATTTAGACAACCAGCTTATGGTCTGGATTGACCACAGTACAATAAAAATAAATGCTTTTGCACTTTGCTCATGGCAATAATGTACAATTTTACAGCAGGGTTTGATTTAGCCCACCAGATGTTTTTTTGGTAAATATGCTCAGTGACGCTTTGAGATCCTAGTGCCCTGCCATTTTGCATTTTAACAATCGAATAGATGTTTGCTTTTGGCCTGTGGCCCACAATTTTCTCCATGGGAAAATGTTTGCCCCCTGTCCATTGCAGGTTCTACTACTACTTCAATCTACTACTATTATGTCCAAACCTCAATTTTGTTTCACAGAATTGTACCTGATAGGTACCCAGTAATTACAAAAATAATTTATTTCTCCTTTCCTCTAGAATGCCCATTTGTTACTCCCTTGTTCCCCATGGTTTTATTATAAGCAACAGTAGGGATTCATACAACAAAACTGCACTTTAAATTGTGGGCTGTATTATAAAGTGTTACCATTTTTCCGTCATTATTTCTTCATGTGTGCACTTCCATTGCTTAACGGCTGACATTCAGTATTTCAAGCTTGACTGCACACTCTCTTTCAGATTGTTGCCATGGGAATCCAATGTGGTCACGTACCGCTTCATGGGGTCTGACAAGTGCATGTACCCCTTCATTGACACCATGAAGAAACAGTCTAATGGCCTTGTTCAGGTTGCATAATCACACCTAAGTGCAGTGAAGACAGCTTTGGGAGTCAAAACCTAATTAAAATCAAATGTCATTCAAAGGGTTTATGACAGGCCTAAATCAGATAATGGGAAAACAAGAAAAAAAAATCCTTCTGCTTGTGGGGACAGTAGTGGGCCGAACTGCCCAGCTACAGTCAGGGTTCAGTAACAAGTGGATGCTCAGAAATAATACGGCAGAATTCAAACTATGGGGGCTTTAGATTTTGAGACTGAACATTCAGAAGTCTGTACTAGATGACGACTCAGCCAAGTGGTCATCAGCACCCAAACCAAAAAAAACAAAATAGAAAAAAAAATCATTAATGTTCAGAAGAAATCTAAAGTCCCTTCAAACTGTTTTCATAAACCCTTAGAATGACAAAATACATAACAGTGATTGAATCCTGGACTGACCAAAAGGGGAATGTCTTTAATATCTGTAACTTAATATACCTGAATATCGTGCTGTGTTGTGTTTACATAAAATAAACTGAAAGCTATTACTCTAAACACCCTGCCTGATGTATTGTGTTTTTGTGAACTTCACAAGACATACAATTAGCAAAGAGTGGCAGGGAAGATGATGGTGACAATGTAATGATAGTAGCACTAAGAAGGGTTCAGTATAAGACTTGGTACTGAAACGGAACAGGATTCAAATGTGTTATTATTGTGAATTCTGTAAGGAACAAGATTTTCATTTCACTCACTGGTTCCTTAAAAAGGACCTTTCAGTGGTCAATTTTGGGACCCACTGCATTTGCAAGTGTGGCTAATGTCAGAAGACAGTTAAATGTCAACACTGCACAAAAAAGATGTTCATGCAAGGAAGCAAGTATGACTAAAGATGCAGCATTCCCTACAGCGTAATGTCAGTGTACCACTTTAATTAAATGTCTCAAATTAAAATGAATAAATATTTAATATTCTCTTCATGTTAGCTTTGTATGAAAACCTCAACGTTACATGATGAATGTTTATAGCAGCTAAATTCTGATGAAATAAAAGAATCACAATTAGTATGGATCTAACGTAAACAATATAAACCTGTGAACAATTTGAGCAATGTGTACAATTTTTCCAATATTAATACATACTACAATATGGCAAATGTATACAAAATAACACATTAAATAATCAATAACAGGCCTTTCCACAGCACTCATATTGATATGAAATAGTACCAATGATAGTGACTAATGTCCCATTCCATTTAGTGTTGCAGTCTTTCCAGTGAGCCAACATGCACAAGAGCAGCACTCTGACTCTGTTTGACCTGAACAGGATGGAACCTTAATTAGTATCATTGGTAAACACAAGTGTTTTTACTATTTCATTATAGCAACTGATCATGTTTACTGTCATAGTACAACAGAAAAATGTCTTCCAACGCCTAAAATAAATACTTATTATATCCCTTAAGATTGTATCAAATCAAACCCCATTTTTTCAGCAAAAGCAATTATTAATGGTGTGTAATTACCTCTATAGTCCTCATAGCTAGCGGTACTGTCTGTCATTTCCAGAGCTGCATTCAAATACCTGACCAGGGACCAGGAGGAAAATACATGTGCATGTAATCTGGGGTTACCACTTCTCATTATACACTGCATTCTTTATTAGAAGGAAAAGGCTGGTAGCAGGGATGAAATTACTAACATTTCTTTAAAATAAAATACAATAAACTTCTTGTAGACTAGTATAACCATCTCAAATTTTAATTATCATTCATTAATTGATTACCGTGCTTACAAAAACCCACCAACCAAAGTACGGAACAATCTCCCAGATGCAGGTGCAGTATGCAACCTGGGTTTGTTTTTTTTATCAGTGAAAACATTTTAACAATGCCTCAATAATATTGATAACTGTGATAATTTTTATTATGATTTCCGTAAGTGTGATATAAAGTTTTCATACTATTTCACTGTAAACAGATACACAAGTTGTTCTGTTGTATTTCTGGCAAAATAGTAACTCAAGTAGTGTTTCCTGCAGTATTTAACTGAACTTGCAGTAAAATGACTGGAATCTAAAGGATTACAACTTAAATATCTCATCTTGTTAGTTTTTATTTATTTCTGTTTGTAGGAACCATTAATTTGGAAACACATTGACACAAAATAATCATAAGACACCACTAAAAGTTGATAAATGATCATACTGACTATCGCACAACTCCAGATAACCCAGACCTGTTTAATTATATATTCCAGCATTGGCAGGTGAATAAAACACAAACTGACAGAAGTGTGTGTTTTGTGCACATGAGCACGTTGAGTTTAATTACCATGGGGAGCGGAGAGAGAAGGGAGGTTGACATGAGGGAGGAGAAGGGAGAATTGGGGAAACTGACGCAACAGGGAAACGTCCCTGCCACACACAGCAGACACAACGTCACATTACATCACACGCTACATTTAGTCAGAAATTCTTCCCGGCCCTACATGGTAATGTCGATAACACTGGTTGTTGATATAAAGCACTCTAGGAAAATCAACAGAGGTTCGCCAGCTGCACCCTAGACAAAGATGAGGTCCAAACCTTTACAAGATCTAGTTTAATGAACTACCTCAGTGGGGGATAAAACGCAAAGGACTTAAAAACAAGAGTTAGAAGGTCTCACAGAGAAGAAACAAGTTCTATGAAAAACAAAAACACAGTTCACAGTTAAATTTTTTTTGAACACGTAAACCCACAATTCATTGACTAGGATGCAGCTACTTTTTCTACAAAGCAACAAAATAAATAATGTCTACAATTAAACAACATCAAGGGGAAGAAACTATTCATTTCCAATCAATCTTGTTTAACTGTGAACATTTTAGAACAATGAATATGAACAGTGATGGTTTAGAGCCGACAGTGCCCAAAGCTTCTTGTAGCCTTCTGTAACGGACTAAGAACACAGTGTCTGAGTTTTCTCTAGTGCTTTTACAGACAACCAAACCTGATCATCTAAACAGTGCCATCCAGGGTCTGTGCCAATGTGCTTGAGTTAGCCTGTTTGAGGTGCAAGTCACCTTCGATTTCCTGCTTGCCACACCTGTGGAAAAGAAGACAAGTAGATTTAGTTAACTGTTTATTGGTCCTATAATGGTCATGATGACTGTGATTACACTCCACCAGTGTTTGTTCAATCTGAATATAAAGTATTCAATTTCATTTACATATCCCATTTTATTTTATGTACATGTGTGCTGAATAAAATGATCTGATAAAACTGCCCTGTTTACACAATAAGTAATCACAAAAAAAAACAAACACCAAATCCAACCCTTGATTAGCGGCAGACCTTTGGAAAGATAAAAGCTTACAGAGTGCTTGAAACTATTACCAGCATACTGCTGTGCGCATAGTAATTAAACAACAGTGTAATCAGAATATACTACAACCAGAGTTATTAAGCAAAAGCTGAGCCTTCTGTTTATTTTCCAAAAAATAATAAATCATCTCCCTGGGAAACATGCAGCACTTGGACAACAAGCAGAGAGCACTGGTAAGTGGCAAACAACAAAAGCAATTTCATGCTGATTGAAGTGTTTACATAAGGCTTTATCATTGTCATTATTATTATTATTATAATTATTATTATTATTATTCTGTCTGATAACTCATTTTGATTATTAATAGAATGAAAGGCTTATTGTTAACACAGCTATACGTAAGCAGCATACGTAAGAGACCATGTTTGTCAGAGCTTACCGAGAGGCTGGTCCATTTCCTGTCCTTTCATTTGACTGCTGGTCCAACTCAGCGAGCAACTTCAATATATTCAGTGCAGCCTGGAGAGATGAAGAACAGGACAGGTTGGGTTGTTAATTAGAGCCTCATTGTCTGGATACACAATATTAGATTTTTGCCAATATCCAATATGCTGATATTTTCTACCTCATTTTGGCCGATTGCCGATGCATGGACCTCTTTTTTTGCAGAAAACATTAAGTATGTCATGTAGTGGAATTAACAAATTACTATGCCTACTCTTATCATGATGGCCCACTGACAGATCCAGATTTAAAATTCAATGTTTTTTTAAAATTAAATACTTTTCAAAATGTACACATTCACTGGGTAAAATTGAAAAAACTGCGACTGACAGCTTTTTATTTCACTGCTGTTTCTCTTTGTTCTTTACAGACTCGTTGTTGAGACTGGGTGGATGTCTCTTAGGACAGGCAATCAAATTTGTAGTGTTGAAAAAATATGATGTGGCTCATCCTCCAAAGGCCGACGCTTAATAATCACTGCAAACAGCACCTTTGCTATACGTTTCGTACACTTCAAAAAACCTCCCCGCCACAGACATGGGTCACATGCACATAATTGAACGATCATCTTATCTGCCCGTCATATTGACAGAAGTGTTTATTTTGGACCAATACTGATGACATGCTGATATTGTCATGCATGCCTAACTCATAATATATAAGCTTATGTATGTATGACATGCTGATAGCCACTTGTTTTGAGCATTTTGTTCCTGCTGGTTATCTGTTATCAACGATTCCTGAAGCATCCAAATGCTCCCACATTCCTACACACATTGGCTCATAGCTACTGAAGCTCACACACAATGTGATTCCTCATACATTATGAGTTTTACAGACACATTCTGGACACAAGACTGTTGAGGAGTATACACAGTTTTTTTTTTTTGTTGTTGTTGTTTTTCTTTTAACTCACCATATCATGACAGGATTCTACATCTTTTCCAATCCCGTGGCTGATGAGTGGTGGCTGGGAGGAGCAGTTAATCAATGACACAAACTCATTCTTATTGTTTTTGGGAAAATCTTTGTATTCCACCTGCAAGAACACAAAATATTTAAATGAATATTTACCTTTTTATCAACTGCATGCACACTAATGTCCTCACTAAAATAATGTTGTGTGTTACCTGCAGGCCCTGCACAGATGCAAGAAAGCTGAGCTGTTCTGAAGGCCTGGTGAGGGGTCCGTGGGGCAGTTGGTTCATGTTATTTTTGTTCTTTAGGATAGTCTCAGCAGTCAGGGACGTCCCTGCATAAAGCAGCTCGTTGGCAATCATGGCAGTGATTGTGGCCTTGCCTGGGTTCGGCATAGCTCGATTGTAGTCCTTGGCCTGGGATCCTTGGCAGGCCCCGACTGCTTGAGCAACCTCAGGGACCATGGGCAGGATACCTGCAGGCAGCTGCTGGTGGCTCAGGTAAGGCAGGCGGAAGTCCTCCTCCTTGGAACCTGCAAAAGGAGAAGCACATTCATTAAGGGTACATACACGCACCACAGCTAATATAATAAATCATACAGTATGACCACTGCCCAATACATTAGTCTAACAGATCTACTGATCCGTACCCAGTGCCACGTCTTCTACAGAGCCAGGTTCAAAGAAGGTCACTTTGCGTCCATCACCAGGCTTTTTCACTGGGGTCTAAATATTACAAAAACAATATATATGCATGAAAGAATGAAAGTTCATCACAAATATCAAACTTTCTTTGTCTGTCATGTTTATAAGACTCATTTGATAAAGTTGTAGCAGGGTATCCATATTTTTAAAGTCCACACCTTAGACTTTAAGATTGTTGTGAATATAATTTAAGACCTATTTCACATCCATACTGGCCAAATAGTACATGCATGGTTTGCATCAGTGTTTGTTTGTTCAGCCTTGGCTTTGTTTTGAAGTTGTTAAAGTTTATATAAGTAACATTCTTCACAATTCAATTTATAAGTCTCGTCCAGGACATTTTAAGATATTTCAAGGCCTAAAATTCAGATTCTTGGATTTGAGACACAAGACTTTTTAAGGATCTGCAGAAACCCTGTGTAGCACTACCTTTTCATCAGTTTTGAGTGCCGGTTTAGGGGGCTGAGGCTGAGGCACTTTATATCCCAGAAGCTCCAGCATTTTCTCTGCTGCGTTCCTCTTGGCCACCTTCTTACTGGGTCCCATTCCCTCTGCAGACTGGCCGCACACAGTCACCTGCACCAGAAAACATGCATCAAAGGACTGAATGGTGTAGCAATTAACAAGCAAAGGTGGAGGAAAACAGAAACCGTGTTTCCATCTCATTGTCAAGCAAATTTGGAGCAAACTTTTGAAATGTTGCGATGAAAGGAAAAATAAGAAAAGAAAATGCAAACTAGGCGCCTTTCCATCAACTTGTTTGGAGTGAATGAACTAGTCTACACAAAGCATAGTTTAGTCAGAAGTTGGCAGTAGAGCCTATGTTACACACAACTGTAATACACATAGTAGAAAAAGAGGTTGGTTCTTCAGGTTTTTTTTTCCAGTTGGGCAAGTTGTGGATATTTTTGCATCTCACTTATATTCATGACAGCAGAAACAGCTTCTATTTATTCTCCTTCTCCTCTCACAGCAGAAACAGCTGATTAGTCACAGGCATTCTTTGCCTTTCCTTTCGGAAAAGGCAAAGAACAAAAAAGTTATAATCCACCTCAAGCAAGTATAAAACCTTCAGCAAAATTGAGGAAGAATTTTCTGATGTAATACTTAAAATATACATAAAAATACAGTGATGGGAAGCAGGACTGCACAGTTAATCAAAACATTATGGATGTTACAGATTGGCCGAGTGCAATATCCAAATCTAGACCTGTAATTTTTGGACAAAGGAAAAATGTGTGATCAAAGTCTTGTTCTCCAGATGTGAGAAACATGTTTGTTTGGTGCAGACCCCAACAAATATCACACCATCATAATTTCAGTATTTTTTTCATTGAAAATTATAGTTGTGGTGCAAAATGTTAATTCTCACTAATTATGAATCATATCTATCAATCAAAATAATCAAAATATAATTTTTTCCACGTGAAGCTCTAATGGAAACACAGTTAGAATCAGATGTCATACTGGTGGCATGCTTCAGCTGCTGTCAAATCACCTGCATGACAAACTCCCTGCGTCGAGGCAGACCTCTCTCTGTCACCATGCTGTACTCTGGTTCCTTTTCCTTCTTGGCCTGCTGGATCTGAGCCAGGCGGCTGATGGGATTCATCCCCTGGCCATATTCCGGGCTGGTTTGCAGCTGTTGATGTGACAGGTTAGTCATCACTTAATGAGCAGACTTCAGGTGTGTACCGACTGTTTTTATTTCCAGCCCATTAGTTGTGTTACCTTGATAATGGATTTGGTTTTCTTTTTGATGCGTGGCAGCGTCTTTTCCACACTGGGTATATGGGGCAGCCTCTTCAGCTCCCCCAGCACCGCTGCTGCTGCCAGCTTCTTGGCGATCTTTTTACTCTTTCCTTCGCCCTCTCCAGTGAACTCCCCGACTGTAACACACACTACAAAACTCTTCATGTGGGGAGGGCCTTCCTCCTTCAAAACCTGGAACACAACAGTGACAAATCATGATGTAGAGGACTGTTTGTGTTCTACAGTCACTGAACTGGATAAGACATTCAGTTAAGTCTTTCATCTCGTCTACACCTCAGTGAACTTATGTAGCATATTAACATTTATAAAAACACACATATAAATCACCTCAAAGTTGACAGGTAAGTTGCGTTTAAGTGCAATTTCAAACACTTGACTGATTTCTGATTTGTTGAGGTTCTCCTCCTCGGGCTCTCCATTCATCTGTCAGGAGCAGAACACATATTAAAGAAAGAAAGAAAGAAAGAAAGAAAGAAAGAAAAATGTCTGAATAAAACTGCATGAAGGTTTTCAAGCATTATGTCATGCTGAGTGTGCACTTCTTTTTCTCACCACTGGCAACTGTTGCAATATTGGCTCCTTGTGCAGCACTTTCAGGGCCTTGGCAGCAGCGTCGTGTTTGGCTAACTGCCGTGTGCGTCCCTTACCAATAAACTGCTGGCCTCCGATGGAAAGCTCCATGTGGTATATCATTGGTCCCACTGGAGGAAATGGGTAGTAGTACCTGCAGGCAGAAAAAGTTGATGCAATAGTTTTCAAAAAATAAGCTTCAAGAAATTATTTAAAATTAAGACAAAATGGAAGATTCCACATGAAAGAAACTCACTGTTGCATAGAGCGCTGGTAAGGTCCTGGGGCCCGGACATTGTAGTTGAAGTTTGGTGGTCTCATCCCCGGATACGGGTCGATGGGTTTATACATAGGCTTTTTACCAAGCTTCATACATAGTGCATTTAACTCCATGGTATGTGTCATTCCATCTGCTGTAAGGTAAACACAGAGAAGAATATATATGAGCAAACCCTTTTCTGCAAAGCATTAGAAAGGGACTGAGACAGCGCCAGTGGGAGGAGCCCACCTGGATTCTTGCCTGTGTTGCGGGGTGTCCTCACGGTGGGCTTGGGAAGTGTGGTCTCAGCGAGGGCAGATGCAGCAGCGGAATGCTGGGCTTTCTTTATGCTGGTCCCCTCTGCTTCCCAGTGCTGATCTCCCAGTGTGAGTCTAACTGAGAAAATCTGACCGGGGCAGGAAACAGAGGAAATACAATAGAGTCTCTGTCACAAGCATGATCTTGTGACACGAGAAGACAACTGTACAGATGAAATTACATGATTAATTTGTCTGAAAAAAAAAAAGACTCAAAATACCTTGGAGTGAGCTGGTCCTTGCTCACAAAGCAGCTTATACTCAGGTTGGATCTTGTTGAAACGGGCTAACTCATTCACCAAACACATGGGGGTCTTCTCTTTAGGGTTTGCCATGTTAGATACTGTCGCAAAACAATTGATCCACATTACTTATAATTAAGCAGACAGGATCATGAACACAAAGACAAATACACAAAGAGTGTGAGAAAAATGAAGATAAACCTTTGAAGACAAGAGGCATAAAGTAAAAAAATAAAGAAAAAAAGAAATGTGACATTGGCAATGACAAATATTAGTGGCTAAACAAGAGGCAGCACTTTATGGCAGAAATTAAAAATAAACTTTCTAACGAAGAAATAAATAAAACAAACCTGTGGTGGTATTGTAGGGCGTGGCTGAGCCCGCGGGGAGAGCAGAACTCCTGATGGGCTGGCTGGCGCTCTCCGAGGGAAGGGTGCCCGAGGCACAAGGGATGCTGTAGCCGGGCTGCGGCTGCCCCATCTGCAGTGGGGCAGAGGCAGCAGGCATTGGGCTAGCCGGACACTGAAACTGGAGCTGGGACATCCTCGGTGGTCTAGTTTAGTCAGTCGTAGGGTCGTTGAGGTCAAGGTAAGAACTTTGTAGTGCAGCAATGGTGAATGCCAAAGTGTGAGGAACTGTTTATTGAGGAGGTCTGAATGTTTGCTCTGCCTGGAAAAGTAAGGATATAAGATAAGTGACTTGGATGCGCCTTGTCTACATATGAAGAACTCCTAACATCCACTGAGTAACATGAGGATAACTCCCTGGAAAGGTGGCCTATAACAAGCATAACAAACAACCATCACTATGCACAATTTAGTGTCCTGTTTACTCATATGTGTTTGGATTACGGGAAGAAACCCATTCAGAGATGGAGAGAACATGCAAAACCTACACAGAACAGCCCCAGCTGCCTGGATCAGGTTTGACACTACCACCTTCTTGCTGTGAGGCAACACTACTAACCACTGAGCCTCACAGGCAGCTATGCTTTAGAAACACAGTGGTGCAACACGACCTCCATGGAAGAGGACCTGTGTCCTCTGTAGATATAAACAGCTAATTTTAAGGGATCAAAAACACAATTCTTATTTACAAGTGATGATATACTAATGAAAAGATTATTATGAATATTACATTCTATTTCTTCCATATCCTGCCAATGGACCTTTAAATATAGTAAAAGCACAATGCAGTCAATTGTGTATAATGCACATTCAAACTAATGTTCTATCCAGCTCTGGATTCTGTACTGTATTTATACAATATTTCAATGCTGAGCTGCTTTTTTTTGCCAAAAAAAAAAAGCATTCATTTAAAAATTAACAATCCAAACACTGTTTATTTGGCCAATTTATGTAGGGTCCTAACACAGAACGACCCCCACCATGTCAACATTATTTATCAGTCACAGCCAACAAAAACGACAACTCAAACAATGTAACCAGATGGGTGGCAGGAACAATACTGCCTGAGATGTGTTGACATAGCTGAACCACTGTTAGCTCAGGTTGAACTGCTTTCCTCACCAACACTGTGCACCAACGTTAACCAGATCAAATAAATGATGCTGCTGATGCACAGCCTTCATAATTAATTTGTCCTTAAAGAAGGTGCACGATTTGGGAGGTGTCCATCACAGTCTGGGTGATGTGGGGCCCTCAGAGCCTCCGCTAACTGTGATTTAACACAATTAAAATTCACATTGATCATTCAACTAAACGTTGGCTGCATAACATAAACTAACTTGTGGATACCATGTCAAAACGTTTACCAGTTTTATGAGATTAACCAGTAAGCTAGGTAACGTTAGCTGATACAAGTACGGAGCTTCAACCGATTACAAATATGCACGCACGAGAATGTCTCTCACATCAGTAGACATATTTTTCCTAATGATTTGACCATCTGTGTGAAAAGGAGAGTATTAATTTTGCAGGATTTTAACTAGCTGAAAATGATCTGAGACCGCCGGGTAGCTAATATTATTGGAGCTTTCCCAAAGGACCACGTTAGCTAGCTAGATAGCTTACTGGCTATAGTGGCATGGATGGACATAATGGGACAACCTCTATAAAAATTATCCTGAATGATCAAAAATGACTAGTAATGGTATCTCCAGTGAGACATACCCATAACTTATTTGCTGCAGCACCTGACACTAGTTTAACGTTATTTGCTGATTAAACGTGCCATATAAATTCCCAGCCAGTCTTGGAAGAGCCGGTGAAAATGCTAGCTAGCTACCCCCGACCCTCGATAAGTCAGTGTACAAAATAAACCTCACCTCGTCGTTCCTTTTGTTCAGTTTTTTGTTATTCCATATTACAGGTTGATTTACTATCGTTTGCTTTTGATAATGACCAGTTTCAAGAATCAGCCTATGTTATTTTTTGATCAAAATACGGGCGGTGAGGAGATGGACATTGGGAAAACAGGGCAAACACTAAAGAGAATGGCCCTGTCTTGGTTCTCTCTTCAGGAAGTGACGTTGCCAGAGAGGAAGTACTTCCAAAATAAAGCAGGATTTAGTGGCTGGTGATGGTTCATTACACTTCTCCTACTATAACTGCAACTGCATAAGTGTATACACTTATGAGCCACACTATAACCTCGACGCGTTAAGTCAATAACATTCATCATCTCCTTACCTGTCAAAGGTGGAATATATTAGGCAGCAAGTGAACTGTCAGTTATTTAAAGGGATAATTCACCAAAAAATGAAAATTCAGTCATTATCTATTGATCTATTCACAGGAAAACAGTGCAGAATCTCCCAAATAACTGAAGCGAAAGGTGACCAGTTTTCAGACGCAAACAAAAACACACACCTGGTTCAGAAGGTTTGCATGCACATGTGAACTTGACACCAAGCTAAGGATCTACAGTGAAGATTTAGGCTAAAAACATTGTGTAAATGACGTCTTTCAAGTCAGTTTGGCATGTTGGAGCTTTAGGAGACTTGGATTACATTAGACGAGCAGTTTGGAGACATTTTTTGTTTTTTTGTTTGTTTTCTTGGTTGTTTTGTTCACATTTAAAAACTGGTCATTCACTTCTATTGTTTGGGAGATTCTGCAACACTGTTTTACTGTCAAACTCCAGCAGTGTTATCTGGACTAAAAAACTAAACCCAACTTTCAGTCGGCATGAGGGCGAGTAGATAATGGCTGAATTTTCATTTTTGGGTGAATTATCCCTTTAAGATGATCTGCTGGAAGAAGGAAAAATGGAAGCATCATGACTTTGACATGGGCCAAACTGTGATGGCTAGATGACTGGGTAAGAGCATTTCCAAAACAGCAGGTCATATGGGATGTTCCAGGTGGTTAGTATCCACCAAACAGTCCAACCAGTAGGCAATTTGAGAGGGGATGTGAGGGGACACCACCCCCAGTGTTAGCAAAACTACCAAAATGCATCTTCCTTGTTAACCTGCTACTGTACCCTAACAGGCCTAGTAGCTGTGAGAGTGCAGGGCAGAAGAGTTGTTTAGTTAAATATGTTCATCCAGTCTGCCTGACTCTTGGTTCACTGATATGTGGGGGAGAGGGAAGCCTTGCCCATCTAGTCTGATCCTGCAAAACAGCAACTTGAGCACAAATAGCTGAAAAAGTTCATTCTCGCTATGATAGAATGGTGTCATAATACACAGTGCATTGCAACTGCTCCATAGCTGCAGAAAGGTCAGGGTGCCCATGCTGACCCCTGTCTACCGACATAAGCGCCTACAAAGGGCATGTAATCATAAGAACCAGACCATACATGGAGCAATGGAGGAACGTGGCCTGGGGCTGACTTGGCCAACAAACTCCGCAAATCTCAGTCTGATCAAGCATCTTGGGGATGTGCTCAAACAAGCCTGATCCATTAAGAACCTGCTGCCAAAGTCTTGGTGCAGATACCACAGGACACATTCAGAGGTCTTATGGAGTCTACACCTTGGCTGTTTTGGCTGCGTGAGGTAGACCAACACAGTAAATGTGGTGGCTGATCGGTGTATGAGCACAAGCACCAAAGTAATGCTTGTTAGAGATTAATGCAGTTCAAAAAAATACACATTAAGTATTAATATGATATTCTGAATTTTATTTTGGAGGTATCAAGAAGCCAAAAAAGACACTGGTTCTGCAGCACAATTGATCTGGTCTGTAAAAAAAAAATGAAAATGCACACACACACACAAGTAACTATCAAGCTCATCGTGTTTGCTAATAAATATAAAAATTGATCATGATTCACTATAAAATATTGCTTCTATGGCCTATAATCCTTCCTAAATTCCATAGCTTGAGGATAAGAGCAGTGAGTGAGCTGGTTATAGTGGTTAGTGTCCAACAGGTTACAGATTGTGTGCCTGACAGATGTTCAGAGAGTCTCTCAACATCAGGTCACGCAGGCGCCACAGTGCATCAGCCATGGTGGTGTGGGCTCCTTTGCTCTTCAGCCAGTGAGCTGGCAGCCGGCTCTCCTGCTCTTTGGTCAGGTGAGCATCACGTCTTTGAGCTGTTATGGAAACAGGGTAGTAAGTTAATATATGACAAAAATCTTATGACAAGTGCTTTCACACAAACACTTGTATACAAACAAAAGAGCTAAGTTAAGGAGCACCACCTTTAAGTGTTTGGTCCCACTTGCTGACGGTGGTAGACTCTGAATTCAAGCCCTCAATGTACTTCAGGTAGGCCTCTGAGTGGAGCACCCTTTGAGTCTTTGGTGGTGGAGCCACAAACATGGGAGTAGTGGGCTGCATGTGTGAGGGCTGACCCTGCCCTGGATATGGTGGAGGAGCATGCTGTCCTGGGCTGAACATCCCAGGCTAAACATAACAAACAATGACAATAGATCTTTTAGCATGTGGAACACTGAATTATAAAAACAGCATCTATATAATAAATATGTGTTAGAAGAAGCCATGGGGAATTTGTTTTCTAATTTACACATTTTGACTCCATCTTGACCTTGTTCAGATTGCCAACTCAAATTTGTTTTTTTGGTATATCCAGACTGATTTTAGAAAGTCTGGACAGGAAAAAAAAAAAGATGATCAGATTGAAGCCGCAATTGCAGGTGGCTTGAAATGCAATTTCAATCAGATGTGTATAGAAGTGTCAGATGCTCTGGCTGCTCAAACTTGACTTCAATGTCTTTTACATCACTCGCAACCGAAACGCAATACTACAACAATGTCAAATCCAAAGTGACGAAGTGCATTAGAGCAGTTGAGCAGAATCCATGCTACTACTAGCAGAGCAGTATGAAGGATAACACAGAGAAAAACAATCGTGGCACAGATACTGACATAAATAGTCTGCTTGCACTTAGGGAGGAGGTTTCTGTACAGGCTCTCTCCATTTCTCATGGTTTGGAAAGTCATTTTAACAACATATGTACTTACTGACACCTGCATTGTTACCACAGCTATCCATTCAGATATATTAGTGATGTCTGGACACAAATCTGATCTGACCACTTGCAAATAGCAGTGCGACCGCTCTTAATTTGTCTGCAGTCTGAACAAAGCCAGACTCCATCAGTGAAAACAGTGGCTGAATGACCAAAGGTCAATGATGATAAATTATACAGGGAGCAAAATGATTATCAGTATTTATAACCAGAATTTCATATAAAGTTCAAAAGTATTTTCTGATATGTTGCTCACCTGTTGCATATAGTTTCCTGGTGCAGGACTTCCTGCCATTCCATTCATCCCAGGTCCCATCATACCTGTTAAATGAAGATATTTAATTTCTGTGCATTTAGGAACTATGGTACAACTCATGCTGGTTTGTTTTAGTTAAGATCTACAATAATGTTTTAAAATGATGTATGGAAATGTTAGTTTTTGAATATCAGTTGGAAGTTAGTCGTCTGGTTTGTTTTCACATGCACTAAATCTGTGAATATGTATCATGTATATTTTAGGTGTTGCTTGTGAGGACACTTTGAGAGAGGCTGTTGGAGAGCAGAGAGTTTCGACTGCTCAGTGAGTGCATCAGGCTGTGCAGCCTGTGGACCAGGTAAACCCCTCCAGCAGGAGAGACACGACTGGATGTGACTGAGCAGGTGTGGCTAGGACAGTGGCCCTTACCCTGATGGAGCATGCCAGGGTATCCGGGCATACCTTGCTGGAGATGGTGAGGAGGCAGGTGGGGCCCCCCTGCAGGGTGAGGTGGCATTGGGGCCACACTCAACAAGCCCTCATGGGGACCCTGCATGGGCATGTAAGGTGGGCCGTAAGCTCCCATCATGCCTTGGGGAAGAGGGCGAGGAGAGGACAACAACATATCCATGCATAAGTGACACATGCAGCTGACTCTAAAATAACATGCACTACCACAGCACACAGTGGGGCCCCTTTCACACATGCACCTTTAGCCATGAACGCTCTGATAATCTTTGGCGTCTGTGTCAGTGTTCTGTGTTTGCAGGACTAGTTAGATGTCTACAGAGGAAGCAATGTCCCAGTGTGAAGTTCACAATATGTTACAATTTTCTTACTTAATAATGGTTTGACTTCAGAATAAGAACTGCTAAGACTTTTTTGATACCTATAAAAACCATAGCAATATTATTGGCCAATGTTACCAGCCTAGTATTGGCATAGCACAGATATATCTGTCAATATCAGGATCAGCAAATATGTTGTCATATTTAGATTTTTTGTTTTTACAGAATATGATAGATTGTTTTGATGGATATTTGATCCTTTTCATTAACTCAAGTTGTTTGATTTGTGTTTATTAAATTTACCGTTATTTACAATTATTAAAAAACAATTCTTTATCGAATCTCTTACTGATTCCTGATCAATTCTTGTCAAGCTGGTTGTAGCCTGAGAGCCAGCTGTACCAACAATCAGTCTGTCAACATCTAAAACCAATGAAATGAGAGAAAACTTTTACAGCATTCATTTTCATTTAGGTTTTCTTAGTCAAAGGAAAATCTGCTAAGCCTGCCTGTGTCGCCCTAAAGTTATTATAACACATGATATTTACCCCCAGAAAGACATGCTGCTCAGTTGGGAAGCGGTAGCATTCGTGCACGTGGCAGTCGTGCAATTTAAGCCTATGACCCCATAAGATGTTTTAGCATACTACATGACCATTTTACAGGCATTACAACTAGCACTGCTGTCATCTTTTTCATGAAATGAGGCCACGCTTCAGACTGTTTCATTCTCTCCACCATGACTCCACCTTGTTGCAAGTTTCCAGCAGTGTAGATGCATAAGTTTGATGTCACCGTTTTGCAAAGCAAGATGGTCAGAAAAATGGACCAGCATCTATAAAAGGAATTCATTAGCTTGGAGGCATACAATTCCGATGGATCAGCCAATTTGGAACCGGCTCTGAATTCCCATTCCTAGTTTTACATTAGTTACCAAGCCAACTGTATATATTAAACTTTAATATGATTTAAATCAGTTATTTGGGTAGATTTTGATAATACTTTCACTTTTTTTTTTTTTTTAGCTCTCTTCTGTTGTCCAGCTGGGCTGACAGAAAGGAAACAAATATTTCTAACCCAGGCGGTCATGCAGCATGACTGGAGAATTGACAATGAACTTTGCTATATTAGAGAACAATTGTGTGGATAGGAAAAACCACGGCCATCTGGTAAAGTTCAAGGTTCAGTGTGTGAAAGGGGTAAACAATACAAATGGATCTGAGTATGTTAGCAGGCAAAACAAGCATAAAAGTTAAATGAAATTTAAAAAAAGTTATTCATGGTTAAAAGTAAATCATGCAGTCAATATCATGCAATTCAGATATGAAGCTAGTAATAACAAAAAACTATAAACACAAAACAATGTGAAACAGCAGCAAAAGAAGAAAAACATAGCTTTGAGAATGTAGTTTTGAGATAAATACGTTAGAGGATTACGGTTTTTAACAGTCCAGCCTCATTTCCCTGCTGCCTTGTTGTCAAACACTCGTGCTGTCTCTGAGAGGGGTTACCTGACACAGGTGACATGGTCTGGTTTATCATTCCCATAGTGCTAGGCGAAGGCACCACCCCCATCAGTGCCCCTACAGGGGTACCTGCTCTAGGGGACGCTTGCTTCTGAGGTGGTCTCTCACGTTCTTGTTGCTCCACTATTTTGGCTGCACGTTCTGAAACAAAGAAATCATTTGTTTTTATTCAGTTCACGTCATTTAACTTTAACGCCCTGGAATATTTTCTTCTCACCTTCATACTCTGCTTTCTTGGGAGCCTCCAGGTTCCTCCACTCCGTTCCTACGAGTCGACTTAGCTCCCCGAAGGAGTAGTCCGGGTGTCGAGCTTTGATCACTGCTCGCATTTCACTGCTGAACAAGATGTAGCCGCTCATGTTCATCTTCCTCTTGGCCCCTTCTTTCTTTGATAAGCCCTTCACCTTAGGAGTGGACTAAAAAAAAAAAAAAAAACATGTTAAAGAACAAACAGGTTGTACGTTCATTTTAATATTAGCAGCAGGGGTTTGAACCCTTTGGCAATAAAACTTCTTGGCTTCTTGGGTGAAGGTCTTTAGAGGTGTATGGGTACCTGAGAAGGTGTGTAAGGCATGCTGTCCATATCACTTGCAAGTGGGGTTTGCATCTGAGGTACAGAAGGTGTCTCTGAAGCCTCCTCCTCGTCCTCCATATCATCCATATCATCATCTGCATCCTCCATATCAGCCAGTTTAACCTCAAGCTCATCTATCTTCTTGTCCAAAAAGGGTGACGCTTCCTTCTGTGGCACCATTAATTTCCTGTGTGAGATAACACCACACCAAAAAAAAAAGAAAAATCAGAAAGGGCAAGAAAGTGTATAGCTTTGAATCAGAATCTGTGCTCAGCTTGACTGACCAACCTGAAATAGAAGATCTCATCCTCCACCACCTTGGAAGAGTATGAGAAGCGTTTCAGACCCTTGAACTTTTTCATCACCTTCTCTGTGTCAATGTAGCGACTTTCACACAGCAGGACATCGTCTTCTGAATACTCGGTAGGTCTGCATGACAAGTAGTCCTTAAAGGAGGACACCATGCATTTTCCTACAGTGCAGAAGGATAAAACATGTTTGTTAACAATATTGTTGACAAGATTCTTAGTAGAAGAATGGGGGCACATATAAGTTGTAACTCTAATTCTATTTTTTTTAATGCCAGGAAAAAGGTTTTCACATTAAAACAGTTTGACATTTCAGGAAAAATGTTTATTTGCTTTCTGGCAGAGAATTAGTCTAACTGTAACATCGGTTTTACAGGAATGTTTATGCTGGAGAATTTGTTTGCCACCATGTACTATGGTCGCTTGCCTAAGAAAAAACATTGAGACAGATCACTTATATTTTCACTCATATGAATTTTTGAATTTTGCAATCAAAGTCTGAAGTTTTTCACAAGCCATAACTCTGTTTCCCTGGTAACACCTGAGGGTTTGACTAATGCCTGGAAAAATCATTACCATCCCACAAGGTTCTCATTCAATGCGAACGCTGTTCACTCATCCATTAAAAAGGGTGAACCTTGGATACGACTTGGCAATGAGAGATATTTCTAGTTGGTTCCAAGTCAGTAAGTTTGTGTGTAGTTGTCCCCAAATCATTATCAAGATTTTCACAAACAAATAATAGGCCATGTGTATTGCTGACTGCAGCCTGTAGCAGCAAGTTGAATAGCAAATGGGATGCAAGAAGATCGTTTATATGATACAGACCAATCATTCAGAGGGTCAGTGTACTTCTTGCAGCTTCTGTGGCACTAAAGGGCTACACTCAGTATTGTACTTAGATGTTAGCTTGTTAACGTGTTGAAATAAATTGTAAACAGAGACTCTGAATGTATCCCTGCTGCTACAGATACTCATTTTAGATACAGGCTCAACATTAATTTCAAACAGTGAACAGCCAGTTTCATTAGGACTATTCAGAAGGTGTCCATTTTCAGGAATTAATAGACAACCTGAAGCCAATCGGAATCAAGTATTCACCCAGACAAAGCTATCAAAACTGTTAGTTAGTGATCATATTTTGTCTCTCTGTAAGGCTAATTGGCAGCTGGCTATAGCCTCATATTTAATAGACACATAGGAGAGTGCTATGAATCATCTAATCTAACTTGTTGCCAGATCAAACAAGCTTATGTCCCACAATGTTGAGCCATTCATTTATGTGCATTACATGGTTGGATGAAAGGATGTACTGGGTCACTGATGTGTGAACACAAGTTCTGGGAAAGTTATCAAAGTAATACCTACCTATGACACAAGTCATGGGCAAGGTCTCCTCCAGATGGCTCAGAAACGCTTCTCTCTTGTAGAACATCTTTGTTGGTTCATGCTCGGTCTCCTCAGGATGGATGAAGATGGGGCCAAAAAAGAAAGTAGTTCCATTCTGCACCCACAGCTTCTCTATCCTGCAGCCCAGTGAAGCGAGCCATGTTAAATTAGTGCTATGTAGTTATTATATAGTTATTAACGCTTGTTATCACACTCAACAGCAAAAGATACTTTACCCACCTGGCAACTCGGGGCTTTGACAGACCATGCGACTGGATGTAAACACAGTCTCCCACTTTAAACCACATGTTGTTGTACCGTAACTGTTCATAGTAATGACAATCAGGCTCTGCTCCGCTCATCTCCATGGGGACATCCTCTCTCTCCTAAATTAATAAATATGCACACACAGAGGACTCAGGTGTTTGTTTATATTGTGACAAACAAACTGTCATACTTGGAACAAACTACTCCTCTGTTACCTGGCTAATCCTTGTCAAGACATGCCTTCTACCACTCTGTGAGTTAATTAATCCCCTGCAGTGGAGGTCTTGCTTGGTGACAATGATTTTTTTTTTTTTATAGATCTGGACTCCAGCCTTTTATGTTACACTAAATGTGACTAGAGAGCTAGTGCCTTTTCTCATATATATCATATCACCCCATTATTTGTACCTATAATTTGTCTTTGTAGTGGCCTTTGTTTCCCTGTACAATAACCCAGTTTTTACAAAACAACTAGCTGGGGGGGGTGGGGAGGTGGTAATAAAGACAACTATACCACAAAAGATGTATTGCCATGTCCAAAGCCTAGGAAAGACAGTGTAGCCTCACCTTTTCCACAAAACTGCCACTGTCTGCATATGAAATAGTCAGTTTGTCCTGGTCAGGTTTGGCAAACATGGAAGCAACACGGACAACAGGCAGTGGCACTTCACGAGGGACCATTTTCACAGAACTTGGAGGCACTGCCCAGATTTTGATCTTCTTGAACGCCTTGTTCCTGTAGCGGGATTCACAGACGTACACATCCTCTTCTCTAAAGCCCTCGGGTTGCATTTTGAAATAATCCTACAGAAACCAGCAAAAAGTCACAATTAGGTGAACAGATCCTTGTGTCAAATTAAATAAAACTATTTTCTGCACAAGTCTCAGTTTCTGCAGCCAGTCTTACCTTCACAAACATGACCACACACTTGCCCAGAACTTTACTGATGGACACTTTGTTGCAGTAGTCACTCTTGAAGACCTCCTTTTCCAGAAACTTGCGTGTTGCCAGATGGAACGTTTCACTTGGTCTGTAGAACCAGCTGCCATAGAGCCACTTCCCACCTTCACACATAAGCCAAGACAAGCACAAATTAGAGAATATTCGATACAAGAAATTTGAAATTTGCATCAAAAATTACGGTAAAATTAAAAAACAAACTATAATCTACAGACAGTTTAAGGTTGTTTAATATATTCAATCAGCCAACTGATTTTGACTGGATGTGTCAATAAAAGATAGTATGTTTATGGTACAGTATGCATAAGAAATGTGGAAAATTAATCATAAATTTTAAGTTGCCAAAGTAATGTGTGTGTTACCTGATTCATCCTCCCACAGACGTTCAATGCTAACGATGTGTGGCTTCAGGTTCGGTTC
>JAJHUR010085280.1:0-33123 GCA_027495735.1 Lutjanus campechanus | reverse complement strand
CCCTTAGAAATTTACATTTCAAATACGCCCGCCAGCACCATTGATAAAGGTAGAGTGATATGCCTTCTTTGTAAGAAGGAGTTTGCTCACCACCGAAGCAGCTCAAGTTTAGCCACCACATCGACGCAAAGCACCCAGTCGCGAGTCCAGCCACTGCTAACGTGGTTAAATGGCTACTGCATCTGTTCAATTCTGTTAAAAACAATACCTGACTTTATAAAGCCACTTTTCTTTTGTTATATATCAATCTTTTGTCCTCTACCACAATAATGTAATGAATTTAAATGAAAATACCTCAAGTTGAGGGCTTATCTCAGCAATTTTTAGGTGAGATTAAAAAAGAGATTAATTAGATTAATTAATTACAGATCATAATTAATTAATCTCTCCAATTTTTGAATCGCCTGACAGCACTAAAAAGATAGTATGTTTATGGTACAGTATGCATAAGAAATGTGGAAAATTAATCATAAATTTTAAGTTGCCAAAGTAATGTGTGTGTTACCTGATTCATCCTCCCACAGACGTTCAATGCTAACGATGTGTGGCTTCAGGTTCGGTTCTGACGGCTCCACATAGACAAAGTCCCCCACACTGTAGGTGCTGTTTTCAAAGCTGCAGTCCTGACTGTACACACGCTCTGTCTCCGACTCGGACTTCCATGCCTCTCCAGGCAGGTCCTCAGGTTTCTGACCTTCTTTAAATGAGAAATACATAATAATCTCGTATTAATACAACAGCAACATTTGAACATATCCCGTGAATTATGCCAGAAGTTCGCACACACCTTTGTTTTCCTCCCCTTCTTCCTCAGCCTTTTGCTTGTCCTCCTCAATCTCTTTGGGAATTTTCTCCCTCTTTTCCTGCTCCACATCACTGTGCAGGTGTTTTAACGTGTAATTGAGTGCAGCGGACAACAGAATCTCTCCATTCTTGCATAGCTCATCCCTGATCTTAATGAAAAACTGTTGGAGTTCCACTGAATCCTCAAATATCTCTGAGTCAGTCCTGCAAATGCAAAAAAACAAAACATTATATAGACACTTTTGAAAACAGCAGAGTTGTCTGTTTTAGCTGCCTAGTTGTCATATAGTGTGCTCATATTCAGGACGCAATAAATAGATACCAGAGAACACGGTTTTAGCTGAAGAACCCAGTTTGCTGGTCTGCAACAATGGCATATGTTAAGCCCTAAATAATTTAATACAAATGAAATAAATACTGATAAAATGTTGATTATTTTGCACCAAATACTTGTAAAATGTGTAAAATGCTGACTCCTATATCTGGACTCTGTCCAACACACCAAGTGATCATCAAAATAACACATCACATTAACAAGGTTATGTTTGAAAACAGCACAAATAAAGTAAAAGTCAAGGGTGCTTGAAGTTCTTAGTATATTACACTGCACAGACAATAAAAAAGTAGGTCATCTATAATTCTTGCATATATATGTACATGTGGGGCATCACATGGTGCATGATATATTCATCAGCTTACTGTTACACTTTATTATTTTATTGCCTATTGAAAACTTTGTGATAAGGACTACAGGATTGACGTCACCTTGGGCTTTGGGACACAGTGACCAACATTTTTTGACCATTTGCTGAAATTTTATGGCCTAAACAGCAGCAATTATTTGAGGAAATGAACAACAGATTAATCTATAATGAAAATAATCATCAAATTCAGATTGTCCCTTGACTTAACATAGCAAACACTTTATTCTTACTGATACAGCTTCAGAACCACAGCAGCCTTTTCAAAATAAGCTGATATACCTGTTTAGCCTCCTTGCCTTCTCCAACACTTCAAACATGTGTTCCTGGAAGACGTCCAGCCTCCTGTAGCGGCCACGGTCCACGTTCATTCTGATGACATCAAAGTTAAGCGGTGGTTTCTCAGGGGCAGCCGGATCCACAGCAGGAATCTCAGCAAGCGAGTCACTGTAGCAGCGGCCCTCTTCATCCTGGTGGCCCAGCACGGACACAAACAGGTTCCTGATCAACTCTCGCACCAGAGGTCCCACAGCAGGTGGCCCAGCATCTTCCCCGCCCTCCTGCTGCTTGCGTGTCTCCAGCAACACGCGATGCAACACCAGAGCATCCCGGTAGATCAGAGACTCTGGCTCATTGTACATGCAGGCATTGTTGAACATGAGAGCAAAGTCCTCCACCAGGGCTTCAACGTCCTGGTAACGGCCGGTTGCCATATGGCTGCGCACGCGCTCCATATCGATGGGTTTCTTGATCGTAGCGTAGTAGTCAGGCAGCTCGGCACGCGATGGCAAGCGGAGAAAGATAGTGCTGAGACGCCGGCCTCGACGGTCAGTGAAGTTTCGCACAGCATCGTACAGCTCGTTTAACTTCTGCTGGAGAGGGGTGAGGTATTTGGACTTCTTTGGAGAAACGCCACTCTTTCCTTGATTAAAAAATAGATTTAGATTCACAAGGTTACATAGAATTGTAAAACCAAAATTAAAACCAAGAAAAAGTGGTACTAGCAGCAAAAACACTCACAGCACTGAGTAGATGGCAAATTGGAATAGGCTGATGACAGTGCTAGAGAAAAGTTTATTGGCTCACCAAACAAAGGAATAGTCTTGGCACGGACTGTAAATGATCCCTGCAGATATTTTGTGTTTATATACAACAGATTAGGATAAAAACTAGGTTTTATCAGGAAAAGCTAGGCATGGCCCAGAGGGTGAACACAAGAGACAAGCAAACACTAGATTTAAATATGCTTTATGCTATGCTTTATTAAAAAATTGAGCAGGCCATAACTCCATGGACAAAGAGCTTCAGCAGAATAATATTTATGAATTCTAGAACGAACTTAAGCTTATCAGTAACAGTAAGATACCCTTGAAAATATTGTTGAACTATGGAGAAACATTATAGGGCAATTACTTTCAGTTGTGATGAATTTAAAGTTGTGATCAACTCTGATTCTGTTAAAAATGATGATGTGGTTATCAGACCTGATGAAGAGCGCTATGGCATTTAGAAATTGACAGTGAGCCTCAATGAGGTACTCCTCTTGTTTTTGGAAAGCTTGGAAAAAGTTCTCTGTTTTCTGTGGACTTATGAAATTCAATGATTATATTGTTATGCCTTGCGTCTTTGTATTGTATTGTTGTTATTGTATTGTATTGTAGTTATTTTATACTGATATGGTCCTATGTGTCTGGAAAAAAAGGTTAAATGGAAATACAGTCTCAGCCACCAATTGGTAATGCCTCTGTAAATTCAGATTAATTTAATTTCCTGGATTAGAAAAGAATAATAATAAGAAAATGTTTACTGTGGTGAATTAGCTAGCACTGATTTGTTTCAAGCCTCTGAAAATAGCATTTTATACTATAATGAAATCATATATATATAATCATTGTACTGCCTCAAACACAAAAAAAAAATCTACATCATTGTGGTATGTTTTAGAAAATTGTCTGCAGTCATGTGAATTGTATCTGATTTTTAGAAAATGGGCTAAACATGAATAAGAGCAAACTTACTTAGTTTCAGTTTGGGAGATCCTACATCATCTTCTTCAGGTGGAGGGCCCAACTCCTTGCGTTTGTCCTTCAGTATCTTCTCCAGAATATCGGCATCATTATACACCTATGTTAGCCCCCCCCCAGATTGGTAGTGTCAGAAAACAAACAGCCAATGCCAAGATTGTTTTTGCATTCAATAACAGCAAAGATTAACACTGCATGTTTTACACTTTATGTATGGTCTACCTGAGATCCCTCCTCATTGTAATGCCGGGCATTACGAAACATTAGCTTCATGTCGTCCATCAGAGCTTCCTCTGTAGTGTAGCGTTCATTGCGGACGTTGTGTTCAATGGTCTTCAGGTCCATCGGTTCGAGGATGACTTTATAATAGTCAGGGTAGTCCTTCTTGGATGGTTTGACCATAAATAGATCACAAAGACGGCGACTGGTGCCTGCCTCTCTAGCCTCAGTCACTGCTGCGTATAGGGCCTTCATCCGGTTCTTTTTGACATTTTTCTTGTGGCTGAGAAACAGTCAAAGCAGAATATGAATAAGCTTGTATGGCAAAACTGAGACACAAAACAAGGCTTCAGGAGTAATCTATTTTGTTATGTTGTTAGCAAGCAAACTACAGATTCTTCAAGTGTTAAGGGAAATAGCAAAGAATAAACAATTTGAGAAAAACATGCATACCTTTTCTTCTTGACGCTCCCTGCATCAGATGAAAGAATGCTGTCTCCGTCCTCATCATCTCTCCTCAGAAGTTCCCTCTTTTTTGCCTACAGTAATACAAACAGACAGATCAACAGACAGGCAGATACCTCAGTGGACAATTACACTCAGTGGGCTATTTCTGCAAGATGCTTCATTGTCTGTCTCAAATTACAGCTAATTTCCTTAATTCTCAGCCTAACTAAAGTGAAAACATCCTGCAGCATAACCCGACATAAATAAAAGAGACAGATGTCCTTACCTGCATGATTTGCTGAAGCCTGAAGGCTCGTTTGTAAATGCTTGAGTTAGGCATGTTGTAGCGCTTTGCATTCTCAAACATCAGAGTGAGGTCAGCATCCATCTGTTCCACACTTTCATACTCGCCGTTCTTCATCTTTGCCCTTAAAAAATAAAAAAGAACTTTTATCATGGACTTAAATTTCCCCTTGAAACCGTCTACAACACCAGTAGGTGTAAATAAAAAATCATACTCACAAGTTTTCTAACATTCTGCCTCTCGACATGGTACCAACTGGATCTACTGATTGATCATTCCTTACCTGATCTGCTGCAGAGCGATGGGCTGTTTGATCTGCTGATAATAGTCAGGATATTCCCTGCGAGAAGGCAGCTGCTGGAAAGGCTCAGAGAAGACCTGGCCCTGGTTGTTCCTGGCTCCCCTCACAGCTTCATACAGCTGGAAGATCGGGTTGCTCATTTCCATACTAGAACTCTGACTCTCAGCCTCTGACTCTCCCTCATCATAGCACACAGAGCCTGGAAACAGTTACATGGCACACTGTTATGTTTTTTTTCCCAACACAAAGGCAAGGTTAAATTTCTCTGCCTGAAGTGCTGAAACTTACCAGAGAGCACAGGGTCATCCTCGCTCTCTGAGCCATAATGAAGAGCTACGCTGACGCCAGAGAGTCGATCCCCCTGACCAGACCTGCGATTTCTGAACAGACACAAGACATACACCATGTAGATCTTAAAATAATCTGTTCTCTGTCAGGAAATAATTAGCTAATTTTGTATTTGAAACAAAAACAATATAATGTTTAATACCTGATGCGAAGACTAGATTTAGTAGGTTCAGCATGTTCTAGTTCAGTCTTCCGCTGGATGAAGACTTTCTTTATGGTGTTAGCATCCTATATAATAAGAAAACAATAGTTAAGATTTATAAAGTTACATCTTGTAAAAAAAAAAAATAATAATTAAAAAAAATAATTATTAATTAATTAAATGCAAGATTTTTAAGACCTTTATAAATACAAGTTAAGACCTGTTCTCAAGCCAAATTTCAGTGAATGTGCACTTACCCATATTAGATGAAAGCAAAATTTACAGAAACTATTTTAACTTTGGCCATTTCTTCCAGAAGTAGCTATTTTATGTTGAGGAGATGCCACATTAGCACACACACCACATCACAAAACACTAGCTGAGCATGCTCCAGTAAATTCTGACTAGGTTGCACAGTTTGCATTAGTGGTTACTGATTCCATGCTGGTCTTGTTTTTTTTTTTTTGTTGTTGTTTTTGTTGTTAAAAAGTGTGATTTTTTCCCCCCAAAAGCACAGTTAAAAATGAGACACAAGGTAACGCAACTTTTTGAAAGTAATGTTAATTTCATTATCCCCTCAATTTTTAAGAATTGTCAAAATCATTTTGAGTCAGTTTAAGACCTAAAGTTCAGATTTTTATTTTTTTTTAAGGACCTCCAGAATCCCTAAAAAGGGGGAATTCAAGAAAGAGAGTTTACCTTGAAAACCTGAGATCCTGGTTCGTTGTATGTTTTGGCATTTTTGGCCATCAGGTCAACATCCTTAGCCATAGCATTGACACTTTTATAGTATCCAATCTGCGCAAATAATATGAATTAGTGTTGGTTATAGTGAAACAACACAAAGTTCTGAAAGCTGTGAATTTTAAGAGGATTGATGCACAACAAAGAAATCAGTCAGCAAGTAAAGTAACTACCTGTATTCTTTGAGCAATCGTTCTCAGATCTATGGGCTCCTTTATTATGGCATAGTAGTCTGGGTAATGCTGCAAAAGACAGAAAGGTGTGTAAAGCTCAAGATTATAAACCAATTTCAGGGACACCATTTGAAGTCCAAAAAAAATATTCAAGGGCGTACCACTTTGGAAGGCAATTTCTGGAACAGTTCGCTGACCAGACGCCCTGAGGGATCAGTGTGTGACACCACAGCCTCCAAGAGCTGCTCCAACACTTCCTTCAAACTGCCAGTGGAGGTCTAAAAAAATGTGGACAAATTAGTTCTCCTGTAGTGCGATGCTCCTTGCTATTTATTACAACAAACACAAATTTAGACAAAAAGTATGTTAATCTTCTAAATACAAAAATTCCTCCAACATTTAGAAACACTGAAAATAAATGCTGAATTCAGCAAAAACACACTAACCTTTTTTCATAAGTGACAGTCATACAAGGAGAAAAGGCACCTCAATAACATATCTAATGAAGAAAAGATCTTACCTCATCTTCAGTTGACATTCCTGGGTTATCCATCATATCATCACCATCATCATCATCCTCATCTCCATCCCCAGGTTGCACAAACTCAGTTCTCGTTTGTAAATATACCTGCCACAGCCTGCATGCAGCTTGATACTCTTCTGTGTCACTCTGAATTGTTAAACATTAAAAGGAATATTGAATTGTTATGTGAATATGAAGACAACACCCAGAGGCTTAACAGAATAGTTGTCCTATTACACTATACAGTGACAGAAATATTGTACCCACACTTTTTACTCCCTACCTTGTAGAAGGTTTTGGCATTGTTGAACATGAGCTGGAAGTCTGCAGTAAACTGCTCCACATCAGTATAATCTTCTGACTTCAGTTTATACTGAATTTTTGTCATATCAATTGGTTGGGACACCACTTCATAATAATCAGGCTGATTCCTGAAAGAGAACAAGAGATCAGACATCACTGTAATCTCCTTATGTCTGAATAAGCTGCACGGCAAGACCCATCCACCAGTCAGATTAGGCCTGGTTGGGTGAAAAAATCATAGCAACAATCAGTAGAAATAATAAAATTGTTCAATAAAATGCTCTATAGTTTTACCTTAAATGTAAATCACATTGAAAGCACACACCAAATATGCCCTGGCTCATACACAGCAGATAATATGCCTTGATAATGAAGCACGCTACGAATGACACTTAATCAGGCTATCATTTTATAGGTGTGCATGTGACATGTGACACAACAACAGAAACAGCATGGAGTGTGAAAATGAGTGCAATAAATTAAAAAAAGGAAAGATCAGCTCGCTAGTATTCAACATGCATCAATGTGAGTTTGTTTCTCCTTATTTATCATTTGTGCAAATTTAATTTTTTTGTGTGTACATTTCATTGTTGTGTTGACATCAAAATTATTACCTGTATGCCCTGATAAATAAAGTTGTTAAGTTCCTTTTTTCCTCCTGATCTTTATTAAAAATAGGTTATTAACAATTATCAATGTCAGATGAAACGAAATATTTTGTCATGATAACTTCTGCAGCTATGTCACCCACTATATCTCAATATGACATGTACAGTTTATGATGTTTGATATTCACTGCAAGAGGTATCTCTGACAGGTCCTCCCACAAATTAGTGCCAATTTTAAGCTTTATTCTGGAATTTATGTCACAGTTATGTTACCTTCTCTTTGGTACCCTTAGGAAAAGTTCAGAAAGTTGCCTCCCCTGTTCATCCTTGTGGTCCCTGACAGCATTGAACAGCTCATGGCATACAGCAATCTGGAGGGAACATGTGATCAAAATCTCTGATATCAGTTTCAGAATCAGAAATACTTTTTCGATCCCCCTGGGGAAATTGTTGACTTTACAGGTGGTCCCAGTCAAGAACGGAAAATACATATGTGAATACTGCATTATAAGAATAGAATAGGCATGTAAAAATACATACATTCTATATGTAATTATATATACATTAAATATATAAAAGACAATTTAACAATAATAACAAATATATACAATAAAAAGTAACTGCAATTAAATATAAATCTAAACCTGCAATATATGGAAAATAAATGATGATTAGAAATACGAGGATGGATGTAAAATTATGTACAAAAATGTGCATCAAGCTGCAACCATTTATAAATGTGAAATAACAATGCTGTATGTACTGCACGGTGAGTTGTTGTAAATTATTTACGTGTATTGCCCACGAATAACTAAAAGCAGACACATCCGAATACAAATAAGGCATACAATAAATCAACATGCACTTACGGTATCTACAGGAGGAACATTGGAGATTCTTCTTCTTTTTTTGCCACTTCCAGGAGTAGAGGAGGTATCATCCAGGTCACCTCCTCCGCTCACACTGCTGGAGGGTGAAGTGGCTCTCCTCCTCTTGGAGCTTGATGACATCGCTGCTTGGGTTAACAACAAGCTAGCCCGCTAGCTACCGAAACAAAAATTAAGGTTAAAGTTACTGAGGATTTTAGTCCCATTAACACGCAATTAACTTAAGTTAATGAAGTGAATAACGGTCGCCCATCGGGCCACTCAGAACAAGACTAAAACAGGAACAAGAGCAACTCAACCGGTTAACAGTGAGCGTTAGCACCGCTTGGATGTATGAAACAAAGCGAACAGACGAGCGGTTGTTAGCATGTTATCCCGATTTACTACCAACAAAGTCACGCTAAATATGTATATTAAGCTCACGAAAGCTGGGACAAATAAACAAAGAAATAAGTGGCTTTCAAAAACATATCTTACCCAAAACTCGACAAAGTTTGCCGTAGTTCCCTGAGCAAAAACGTTAAACGGCTAGCTGGCTAGCTAGTGTTGTTTGAAAACTCCAGCCCGGAAGTTGGGGTTGTATTGTGTTTGTGTGTAGTAAGGAAAGCGCCACCTGAGATGGTGCTGCCCTCTTCAGTCTAGGAATACTACTGCACCCAATACCATGTGTATGGCATATGCACAACAACCCGAATAAACTAATGTTTTACTGCAACATTAATATTATTGGCCCTACAAGAGTGCTCGAAATGTAAATTTGCTCAGGCAGAATTTACAAGTGGCTTATTAAACAATATGACACTATATAGCATGATAATAATCCTTATTTATATTTCTACTTCTGTTTCCTTGTAAATGAAAACCTAGTAGGCAATAAAACCCTTTCTGATTCTGAATATTTGACCAAATTTTAGTGGCAAAAAGCCAATTTTCAGAGCTGATTGCCCATATCTAACTATACATTTCTAATGTACAATTCTAATTTTTAATGTACAAACAAAAAAGCTGTTAAAACATAGCCTTTTAAAAATCTTTTTTAAATTTACTATTTATTTATTTATTTTTACAACATTTTGTGATTGTAGACTCAAGTTGTATGTGCAAGGCGTTGGAAAGTTGTTGGATATCTATCTTTCCATAAATATGAAGAAGAAGAAGAAGAAGAAGAGGAAAAAGAAGAAAAGTTAATTTCCTTAGCACTGTCCAAAACAAGTTTACAAGGTATTAAGAGAAAAAAAAACTTTGTGCACAGTATATAGCTACTGTGGAGCTAGAGATGTTGGCAACTGTGAGATAAAGATGTAGTAAAAAAAATTAATTCTAAAAATTAAATAGTTCTTGATGAGCAAAACATGATGCACGGTGTTAAATAAAAGATTCTTGATCAAATATATTTATAGATTGAGTGTGTGGTCACACAAACATTTTTGGATATTCTCTCCTGACAACAAGTTAACAAAGTGCTTTACAGACATAAAAACAGATAAAAACAAAGATGACAATATAGTTGTATTTGTGCGATATGTTTATAATTCACAAGAGAACATTATGTGAAATAAAATTATAAATATAACATTCAACTTCAAATATAAATACATGCAAATTTGTAAAAAAAAAAAAGTGTTTTATAGAGTTTTGCAAGATGCCACTGATGTTGCTCTCATGAGTGTAAATGGAGGGATATTGCAGAGCTTAACAACCAGCGGAAAATGATCTACACTCTGCTCTCCTTATAGGGAGTGAGAATATCACCAACCATGTATGGGGTAAGATTTATGTAGACATCAAAAACAAAACAGTTAATCAGAGCGCTATCATTGGTAGTGAACAGAAAATGCATTTGATTGTGCAGGTTTATGACTGGATGACTGCAGCTGGGGGAGGTAAATGAGTTAAATGTTGAGTAGTTGCTCAACCTCTGAATCTTTGACTAATTTTAAACCACAGCCCGGAGTCTCTGTGCACAAATAGGGTCAGAGCTCAGATGTTGTGCCTCACAGTCTGATGATGACATTTTTATTTCCGCAATTCATTGGTTTGACCACAGTCCAAAAATAATAACTGTGTTACTGAGTCTCTGTGCATGCTGATAAGTAATTGAAACGTGTTGACTTAAGGGGAGTCACAATTGAAGTGCTGATTGTGTTTATAGGCTACAGTCCATAAATCCAAAATTTCATGCTCAAGTTTAGCATCAGTATCATAAAAACACGCTTATTCACATATAACATAATTCTCAACAAATTCACACAATCAAATTCACTTTGGTGGTCTGCAGGTAAACAAGTCACAGCAACAGACTTACATCTTAAAAGAGGCATCCATTTTTTAAAATGATCTAAGACCCCAAAAGCTGTGAATGAGTTCAAGTTCAAGTGACTTAATTTTGTTTCATTACTGGAGAGTGGATGGTTGTTTGGATACTTTGGGGGATGAGGTCGTATAAATGATCTGTGTTTACAGCATGATACAAAACAACTCTTCAACAGGAGGTATGTTTGAATAACTGTTATGGATCTACCTGAGAATACTTGTGCAAAAACTAAATAAAGGAAAATAAGGTTTTCCATCAATGCCCTCTGATTGATATCACCTTCTAATGTGCAACATGTGGATATTAAAAATATGTTCTCATAGAAGGGGTGGGCAAAATAACAGGAACATCTTACAGTATGCAACACAAATAGCCCAGCAATAAAAACTTTATTTGAGCTGATTTTGATAATAGGGTCAGAGAGATGGTGAAAACACTTTTTGGTCCTAGATGTTACTGTATTTTGTTTTTTGTACATTCTCTGTTATGGTCATTAGGCTGGCCAGACAGGGGAGACCAGTAGGCAAAGGTTGGCAATTGCCTCAGGGCCCAAGCAACCATGGGCCCCATAAAACTCCCAATAAACTTATGGTTGAGGAATCTTTAAACTTTTTGCGGATTAACTGTCACAACTGAGCGTTTCAGGGCTTCTCCACTAACTTTGACTATTAAATTATCTTAAGACAGTAGCCATCTTGTGTACTGGTGTGCAGACTATTGAAAAATGAAGCAAAGCTACCCAATGAATGATGAAAAAAGGAGGAAGTGGGAGAATACTAAAAAATAATACCTATTCCATGAGGAAGATTAATGCACAGGCTGCCCCAGGCTGCAGCCTATTGGGGTCCCACTGGTGCAAGGCCCAGAACTGGCGGACTATTTTTAATTATTTAAATTTACTTTGTAGAAAAAAATGTAACCCCTTTTGGCTCAGAAAAACATTTCAAAAATTAAGCAGCTGCTGGCCACATCATGTAGCCTAATTCATAAGGTCAATTTGGTTTTCAAATAGGAAACTAAAAGAGATTACCAGCTTGCAGGTGCACTGCATTTTTTCTGTCACTGCTGTTTTCTAGTAAAGTCTGTCTCAATAAAAGAGTGTATGCCATTGCGCCCCAAGTGTGTGCACATGTGATATTCTTAGTGCAGTTTCGCACAAATGCTTTTTTTCCGGTAAAGCATGGTGAATAAGGGGGGCCCACAGAAAGAGTAGCCTTGGGGCCCATGTCCACCTGCCCACCCCATCCACAGTCTGTTCACCCTGCTGCCATCTGGCAAGAGACACAAAAGTATTTGGCACTCCACCATAAATAAAAGTTTATTTTTATAACTTCATTCATTAAAGGAATGAAAAGAGGGAGAACAAGGGATGAAGAGGGCCCAATGTCTGTTTGCCTTAAGCCCCCAAATGACTAAATCCGCCCCTGTAGCTGGATCCCACCCTTCATACACCTCTGATGAGCCCAGACCACCGACAGCCAGTGTCCAGGTGGACTGTGGTAGGGTCCCGTGAGTGTGACCGTGTGGATGCTGTGATAGAAAAACAATCTGGGCGTTGCCTCAACATAAGTGGAAAATCAGAGCTTAAATTTCCTGCAAGTGTACTTATAGGGCCGATTGGTCTTAAACGCACCAGCCCTCCTCCAATCTGCGGCACATTATTTTCGGTATAAACTTAAAGACTCTCATTTTATACAGGTCGCCTGTCAGCGTATGTGCCTTGTCAGTGCTGTATGATAAATTATTCAAAGTGACACGTTATGGCTGTTTTGAAAAGCCTCTAAAATTGTCTGCACACTCCGCTGCTACAGCAGGAGCCTGTTACCAACCGCGCTGCGGGAAGCTTTGCAGAAAATAACAAGCAGATGTACCGAAAAGCTGTTCACGTATAACAGACGGCGGCTCGGCTATCATAAGGTGAATCTGAGATCACGTTGTTAAGAGAACAGTGAGTGATTTTCTGCTGCACTACGTCCACAGACGTCTGCTTTTCTTGACGTCAGGAGAAGTCTGAGCGCACCCAGCGCTGCGCACAAGCACAGCAACCACATCGCTCCCAGAGGGAAGGAGAGCACAGCACAGCTACACATCGCCATTTAGGTATGTGTTTCTTTTTCTCCACTCATCTATCCACTGAAATGCATCATCAATCGTGCAGTTTTTCTATTAGCAGTAAAACTTGTGAAGCTTTTAGTGTCGCATGTCTGCAGCCTCCTGATTTAACCTAAAGATGCTGCTGCTTTGCCTTCCTTTGACTGCCATACCCTTGAGCGCTGCAGAACGCTCCGCACACCCACACCGCCTTTTCTTTCTGTAACATACATGCATGCATGATCACTGACACGACTACTGGACTCATGTCTCTATTGCAGACACACTGCACCGGCAAAATGCTTTTAATTTCCATTCAACCTCCTGCTTGTCATTCACGCCCTGCAGCCTTAATGCAGAGCAAATATTTCTCAGTAGAATACAGTTAAATTTGACCACAGCTCTGTTATTTGTAGATTTTTTTTCTTTCGGAGTAACCTAATTGTTTCAAGCTTGAGATGTTAAATATAGCACAGGTCCCCCAGCTGGTATCTGCCTCTACTGACCATGCGTTTGTTTTTTGAGGCGGTACATGGTCCCCTTCCTTCCTTGCGACTGTCTCTGCTGCACTGTTTGCCCTACTTTCAAGCTGCTATTTGTTGCCATTTATTGTTGCCTGGCCGGTTGTCAGCAAAGAGGTCTGTAGTTGTTGTGGCTTTTGGGGAGAATTAGGGATATCTTCTTATCAATGCGCAGGTTTATTTTTGTCTTGATGTATTTGATGTATACTGTTTTTGTTGTCATTCATTTTCTATTCCCATTTGTGACATTATGCTCAGACTTATGAAAGTTTTCTTTCTCGTTTGTCTTGTCTCATGAAATAAAGAACAACACAAGAGCAAAGATTTTTTACAATAAGTGTGCTGCACCTGGGTGAGAATAGTCACAAGGCAGCTATTTGGCTATTTACACCTGGCCTAGAGAGTGCCGATTTCAAACATTTAGTCTTAGTTTATTTGTTTTTTTTTAGGTTTTTTCAAATCAAATCAAATCAAATCAAATTTTATTTATATAGCGCCAATTCACAACAAAGTTGTCTCACTTTACATATAGAGTAGGTCTAGACCACACTCTGTAATCATATTTACATCCGACAATTGAAACAATCCCCACATGAGCAAGCACTTTGGCGACAGTGGCGAGGAAAAACTTCCTTTTAACAGGCAGAAACCTCGGACAGATCCAAGACACATGGTGGGCGGCGACCTGACGGCACCGGTCGGATTTGAGAGGGAAAAGGAGAATTATTTCAAATAATTATTTAACATTTTCAGTCACAGGTTAGGTTTAGAAAAAGATCATGGTTTGTCTCATGCAAGTGTACATACCTGCATTATAGCTATTTACACCCCAGGTGCAAATAGCAACTGGGAGCATGTCCCTATGCAAGGCTGTATAGCCTATACCCAGGTGTAAATAGCTACATTGGTTATTGTCCCTGGGTACAAACAGCATTGTCTGGTGCTAATAGCATCTGCCTTTAAAGATAAGAGACTGCAGTACAGCCCAGGCCTGCAGCTTCAGACTCTTTCAGCTTATGGATTAGTCGTCATGCATATAAGAAGAAATATAACTTGTCTTCTTGTCATCCTGTCCAATCAGACTTGGTGGTCTAAAAAAATGCAAGCAAGAGCTGCAATAATCAGGAAAATCAATAGTTTATTTTATGGCTTTATGCAGCAATCACATTAGTCAGCCAAACTGTAATGGACATCTTAAAGTGAGGCAGAGGCAGAATATCTCACAGTCTCAATACTCTTATTAAGTGACTACATTAAACAGTGCAAGAGTGCCCATTGATTGTTGTGTAATATTTCATGTCAAGTCTCATCTATTTCCCCACTGTGTGCTGGAATGTTTGTAATAGAGACGGCAGCAGAAAATGGTTAAAAACTCACAAAACCATCTTTGCTTTGTGGGAATTTTTGTCTGAAACACATATTTTTTATTAAAAGTCACTGGTCCAATCAGTATCATAGAAGATTTATCGAGATTTGATTACACATGGGGTGGGTCGATCTTGATTGTGCATCTATTCTGAGTCTATTCACTGTTTTTCATTCTGTTCTTTCTGCCCCATAGCCGTAGTGTGGCGAATCTGATCAGCATTGTAGGATGCCTCTTGGAGAGGATGGAAATGGATGGAAAAAGAAGACATCAGACATCAAAGAACATTATGACTTCAAAGAAGTGCTGGGAACGTAAGTTGCAACGATACTTTAGTGCTGTTGTTGGGGGCTAGGCTGGATTACCAAAGGGCCAAAGTGGGTAACTGTACCAGTGGCCCCAGACCCTCAAAGGTCCTGAAATCCTCAGCTTTTGTCAGTTAGAAAATTAACTAACTAATCCTAGACCTTTTTAACAGCAGCCATTTTGACATCAGTAGGGTAAACATACAAGGTGTTACCAGTGATACTAATTAAGGTTCTGTTCCATTCAGCTCACTGGAAAGTCCCTACTACACTACAGAGAACAGGACCTTAGTTGGTACCTACAATTGGTAACAGCTGTGTTTATGCTGCTATTTCATATCAATATGTCTCCAGGTCTATGTTGTTGACTTTTTCAAATATAAATTTAGTTTCAATTACCTCTATTGTACTGGTTTTATTTTCCTGTATTATGTTGGGGTGGCTCATCAGTCTCAGCAGTGAATGCCTGGAAGCTAAAACTAAGTGATATAAGATATAGTAAGTAAGATATACCACAATATTGTATTTTAGTGCAATTTGGATGAACTGACCCTTAAACAGTGAGTCCCGGTAGACAATTTGAAGGTGGATTAGGCGGGATGCCATCCCCCTTGTTGGCAAAACGACTGCGATGCATTCCCTTTGTCAACATCCATCCCCCTAGTAAAAGAGAGAGAGTGCAGAGACAGAGGGGTTGTTTAGTTGAACATGATAGTCTAGTCTGCCTGACTCATTGATCCTTTATCTGCATGAGGTTTGTGCAAGTTAGAATCTACGGCCCTGACCATGGCTCTGACATATCAGTAGTCTAACTGTGCTGTGTATTGATAAATCCAGTACTGTCCATTGTGTTGAAGTAACAGACAGATTTGTAATTGTGGCCTTTCCTTTTAGTCCTGCTCTTCTGTCAGTTTCACCTTGGTGCTCCAACATTATGTAAACTGCAGGTGAAGGGGGCATTTAAAAGTGCACAATCAAAAGAGTTGCTCATGAGTTGCTTTGCTAGTTGCAGGAAAAACAGAATGAACAAAAATGAACAAATCGCCTACAGATAATTCCAGCATTTTAAAACCTGGGCCCCACTTTTACATATTTTGGGGTCAAAATGATTAACAGGTACAAAAAGTTTTGGAACTGGTTCAGTAGATCATCTCAGCTGGCAGCTGAGAGATGGGCTGAGAGACTCCTCTTGTCAAAGTATGGCTACTAAAAATGCTTGTTTGTGGCACTGATTCAGATTGTTATTCCAAGTGTCTGACAACATTATTGAAAGAATCCCAGAGACCCCTCTCTGACAGAGAACGGAAGCTGTTAAATTGCTTTCTTCAAAGCCACCAGACTCCTTCCACAATTTTGCAATTTTATCTTGCAGAACATGGGAGTTGCTGGTCCACTGCTGCCTCGATCAGTTAGTTTGTTTGTGTTATTGTGACTTTTTGTACCTGTGATCAAGACCCCAAAATATGTCAAATATCTTTAAAAATATTGGATTTACCCCTCTATATGTGGGTTAGTAGAGGCCTATCCCTCAAATCTGTTCTTTATTTTCAGAGATTTTGTTGTTTGTACATGGATCACATTGTGTTTAAATCAAATTACAACAAAAAACATTTGACAAACAGCAAAAATAGGGCCAGGCTAGGCTCCAGCACACCAGCACCGGTTGGATTTTGAGGCTAAATATAATGAAGCTGCCATGAGCAGTCTGCTGGGTGTGCTGTAATTGGCAGGTACTTGCCGGTAACAGAGTACATACACAATTTACAGAGAGTTGGAGAAACCAAGGGGTCAAAAGTCGCCACCACTCATTTTCCCCCCGTCTGTCTCCATGCTGTCAGGGCTGCCTGATTTGAGTCTTGAGGCTGGAGTCTCTCAAGAAGCTTGACTGACATTTTGGATGTGCTTGGCTGTCACTTGTGCCTATTTTGACTCAGACTTGTCTTGTTTTTGGCCACTGTTGGCTGCTGACTCAACTATACAAAAATGCATTAATTCCCTGGCCAATTTAACTTTCTTCCGAGCAGCACAAAACATTTTGAACGGATTACAGTCTTATTAGTTGACTAGTCAAAAGTGAATGCAAAGTAATTAGCAGAATATATAAATACAAAATATAAATACAAAAAAGCATTCAAACTTAAGTGGATCTAGTTTTTGGAAGCAGTTCATATTTTTCCAAGTTCGTCTTCAGTGCAGCCATGACTGATGATGTGATGATGTGTGCATGGTTGCATAGGAGTGTTTGTTAAGCTAAACATGATTATTATTATTCTCGCCTTGGACATAATGTTAATATTTGTGAACACGAGTAACTGTATTTAAATTCAACATTAATTTATATAATCAAAACAATATGACTTGGACAGGTAGTGACAGATTCTCACTGAGGGATTCATTTGAGCCATTCAACACAAATTATTGTATAGCACCAATCACGTAGGTAAGCCAAACCTGCCAGGCCATTGTAGATCGCGTACAGTAATGTGTATAATGTGGAATGTGCATGACTGTTATCACAGAGGTGGTCATTTTTAGTTAGTTTGTCATTCATGTTAGCTTTGTCCTGTTTTTTTTATTATGAGGGGAGTGGGATGAGTCCTGAATGGATGCAAGGCTGCACTTCACAGTGCACGAACATTTTTGTCTTTGTATGAAAGCACTGAAGCCCACGTTTCATCATGACACTTTCTCTGAAACAAAATTCTGACTTAATTCCGTGGTTCTTTCTTATTGCCCACGACTTATTCGTACACAAATACCAATGAAACCTGTAATTTTTCCACAATACCCGTCTATCTATGAATGTGTCAGAATCAGCTGCACCGTCCTCAGCTCATGTGGTGATTGACTGGAGGGATATGAGAGACGGAGGAACAGGTTATGTATATCTCTTCATCTGCATGTGTCTGCATGTATTCATAAATACGTCTCCATTAGTGTATAATTACCTGAAAATAAGAATCAATGTGTTTTTGATTCCTTAGAATGAGCTGTTTATAGCTACAGAGGGTACAGGTCCTCTTTTATGGAGTCTGCCATGTTGAGCCACCATGTCTCTACTAGGAATGAAACAATAATCAGTGTTATGATAAGCCACAATAAAATTCCTGACAGTTAGTACAACCATTTAAAATTTTAATTACTGCGATAACTGTGTTCAATTACCAAACTCATGTTAACTACTGTCCTGCATCAATCTATTGCCATCTGCAACCTCACTTCTAGATGCTGGTCCTATAAGACAAAAGGAAAGGTCACATAAACTCACTCCTGCAACGATTTGTCTGAAAAAGTTTAAGTTCAATGCCATTTCACGTACACAACATGATCTAGTGGCAACCTATATTTTGTATTGTCCTTATATTGACCCTGATTACTTTAAGTTGTTGCCACATCATCTGGAATCCAAAATATATCATATTTACGTTTTGATTTAGTGCACTTTCATTTTGCCGTAAACTGCAAGATTAATCTTCAACCAGCAGGGTAAAGGTTGCCTTTCAGTCAGTAATGGTGAGGGCTGGACTCACACAGACCTGTGACTGCACTCTCCGGGGGGACAGCACTGAGCCCAGATGGTCGGGCGGCACCTCTCCACCCCCTCAAACTAAGTACAAGTGACCTAGCACACGTCCACCTGTGATGACACGAGTGTGCCATATGGAGTGTGGTTGTTTTCTTTCTTCTTGGAATCACACCTGCTTCCCCAGAGAGGCTGCACAGAATCAGATTTTAATGACTGTGCAACTCTGGTTCGCATCCAAAAAAGTGAAATAGTGGTGGGAAGATGATGAGGCTGTCTGGTTATGTCGAGTGCTGTAGGAGGACATCAAATGAGACTCCATCAGTCTGTGTCTCAGAGCTGTGCGCGCTGTATGAAATGCACTTTGACTAGCAGATTGTATATTTGAGAATTCATGAGTGCTGCTAAACACTGATAACTTCTGTTATGATTCCACTAAGACTCGCAGGAACTTAAAACAGTGATTGTAATTTGAAGTATGATATTAAAGGGTTATGTAACAAGGATTGAAAGAGTGAATTACCAGGATGGCATGTTCTTGTATTTCAGAAGAAAATGGGGAAAAAAGCTGTAGTAATATTCTTTCCCTCCTGTCACTATAGCTGGACCTGGCAGAGGGCAGAATTAATGTGTTGACGGAAAGCTCCTTATGCTCGGAGAGAAGATTACAGAGGAGCTTTATCCAGGAATTCAGTGTGTGAAGTTAATTGATTTATGTTGAAATATTATATTCAGATCCAGCTAATCCTCTGAGTTCTACCTCTGCTCGGAGTCCACTTCAGGACAAGCTGTCCTCAAGGTAGCAGATGAAAAAAAAAAAAATCCCCCACTCAGTTATCATGTCTGTCACCCTTTGGTCACACATTTTTGACTTTTTTTGTTATCCCCATTAACACTTTTCTCCTTTAACAAAGTCATTTACACTGGATGAAATGAACAAGACAGGAGAAGCTGATAAAGCTGTAACCATATTTGTGGGCTGGGTCTATATTTGAAGCACCTTATTCTGCCCCAAGACCCAGCTTTGTGTTTGTTTTCTTGTTTTATCCGTTTTGTCTTTTTGTAAATAAATGGAATATTCTTTTTCATGTAATTCGGTATCGTGTCCCTCTTTATATTGTAGCTTTCAAGCTGGTTGTAACATAATAGGGGCTCGTCCATGGCTCAGTTTGGAGTAGGCGAGTTAATCTTTGGTGTTTTCTATTTTTTATTTTTTTTGTTAGTAAGGGGGTTTCCTGCTGACGTTACCACATGAGGTACATTTTTCATTTTTAGAGCTTATCTGGTTAAGTAAGCCTGCAGGTGTTGGTGTGACTGTCACCACTTTATTGTTTTTATGCTGTAACCCTGGGGTGGCCACTGGCATGCCTTGGAAAGCTAACAAAGGCTAGTTGACTTGTGGCCTTTTTCAAGTTGTGAGGATGTTTCTGAGTGGACTGATCAGAGTGAAGATGAAACCACAACCTCTGTTGTTGTTTTGTCAATTGAAGGCGAAACAGATGTGATAAGATTCTTGCTTACTCAGGTTTTCTTAGCTGTAATCTGGAGGCCGTCTACCCAGAGAGTTTTTGTTAAAGACTGTGGAGAGGTGAAGAGTGCAGAGCAGCACACCCATTACTGTAGCTGTTATGGGTTATTGTTGTAATCAGCATAATTACTAGGAGTGTTGGCTTCTGTAACAACTTTGTCTTGCATTGATGTTGACATTATGATGTCTTTTCCTCTTACAGTTTGATTAAATGTCATGTGAATTACTTAGATTACTTAGATATCTAGTTGATTGAGGTTGATGTTGGGGCAGGACTTAAATGCTTAGATGCAGTGATATTGATGCATGATCATAAGTTCAGTTTACAAGTCCTGCAGACAGCGATATCCTCACCAGCTGGCAGCTTATCTGACAGAAATGAAGAGCATGGGGCCAGTTAACAGAATAATTTCAGACCACAGCACAGCAGTAAAAACAGCTCTAAACATCCACAACAGAGTACTAAATAAATGTACTGCTGACACTCAATTCTCCTTTCAGATCTCTACATCATAAAACTACTCACCAAACAAAATAGTTAGATGATACAGTACAAACACAGAAAGAGCTGCTGCTAATATGCTGTTGGATTCACTTTCGTTTATCTGAGCTTTAACATCAGGATGAATGAAAATCCAAAGATAGATATTTGGCATAAGATAGAACAAAATATAACAATGCAATTAAATTTAAATTTCACAGTGACTTAAAAAAGAAACAAAGCTATAAGAAGCAAGGTATGATGCAGGCCAGTTTTATGAATTACTTGTGCTATCCAGGTGGATAAGGTATAAGAGTATAAACACTGTGACTATGTACTACCAAACACTGTTGGAAAGCACTTATGCTGGTGGGTTTTGAGAGAAGAGCAGAAGAGTTAAGAGGTTTGAGCTACACACGACTTTAGTAGAGTAAATGGAAAATATACAGTTGTACAATTGTGAATGATCCAGTCCCAAGCTTTGTTGATATAAAGTTATTTTTCATAATGATGTTGATTTAAGAATGAATCTGAAGAAGATTGTTTGGGATTTGAGATTGTACTGTGTAGCCGCACATACCCACTCTTCTTTTTCTGTCTCTTTTCTTCACACACACACACACACACACACACACACACGCCCAACAAGCACACACACAAAATGGATTAGGCTAAAAAGAGAAAGCTTTTTTGGGACTTGGAGGCATGTTGGGCTTGAAGGCAGTGCTTGCATCAGATGAGATCAATAGACTGATGGATGCTCGTAGCTGTCTGCAACAGGTCCAAGGGGCCTGGCTCTGTCTGATTGATAGTGTATCTCTAAAACAAAAAAAGAACATTATGAATAATGCTTGCCATTGCAGCACACATCCATCATTTTGAGGGCAATGGGCTTTAATTATATCACACTCTTGATTGTGTAGGTGCTGTGAGGCCGGTCCAGGACCCCATTGCTCCACCTGTTCCTTCAAACTTGTCCTAAATAAGTGGAAAGTTATCCATAACTAGATTAAATCAGGTTCCAATACAAAAAAATAGTTCTTTTGTAGAGATTAGTTGTTACTAAAACTAAAAAACTACTGCATGTAAAGGCTGCACAGTTGATCACCAACCAATTGGTCTGCTACAACAATAAAAAACACCAAGTATGATCTGCTTTGAGTCAGATGAGTTGATTGAAAACAGACGGCATATTTCAGGAGGTAAAACATTTGTACGTCAAAGGCTCCATACACTTGATGATGTAGCTATTTATGCCCATTATCAATGCATTAGCTGACCTTGAACACCAAATGGATTGTTACCGTGCACTTTCACCAAGAATACAAGTCTGCATCGCACAAAGATAGCAGGCAATTTGAAGTCAGATTCCATCCCCCTTGTTAGCTAAATGACCAAAATGCAAATGCCCTTGTTAACCATGGCTCTGAAATATCAGCAGCCTAACAGCTGAATTTCACCAGGCATGGCTGCGTTGTGTTACGGCTATGCCGCAGCAGCTTAAGCTGATCACTGCCATTCTACACAATTCCACCAACAACACCTTGTCACGTCTCAGAAGTGACTTTTGGACGCATGCTGCATCAGTTAGCACGGCAGATTGAGTGGGCAAGAAGTCAGACACAGAAAAAGTGAAAAGAAAAAAACGTGGCGCAGAAACGCCGCACATGGTGGAGTTAACCAGTAACTGTGCTTTTTATTGATCGTGCTGTCCACGATGCTGAAATAGCAGACGGATTTGTAATTGCATAACTATAAAAACACATTTCTCCATCTAAGCATCCAAATCAATGAAGTCATAAGGCTATTTACATTTACAAAGTATTGGTGGTTTAGTTATATCCTTTGCTCCCTTAAAACACTAACTTTTGGATATGCTATACAGCTTGTGATGTCACAGTGACTTCCTGTTTAGTTTGCCCAGTTGACTGCTTTTGATTCCGCAGCACTAGCAACCAATTAACGCCTTCTTAAAGTCTTGAGTAGCTAAGACATTTCTTATGTATTACAGTAATGTTGCAACTTAATATGATAAATTACTGGTTTGAATCCAAGTTGTAAGAACTTAGTAAGAAAGGAGAAGGTCCAGTCAAATAGTCATATCATGCAATGGTCACATAGCGTATGTGTCTGCACCTTATAGTGCAGCTCTCTTTTTATAGGTCTAGTTTACAAATGGCCCATCTTGTTAAATTCATAATAAAAAAATGACAAGTGAAGCCTCGAAGACATGGAAGATGACAATATAAGGGCACACTTATCATAGTGAAAGCACTGCAAGACACTGACAGCGATATGAGAATGTGTGAATCAATATTTTCCCATATGGACAGCTGGGATTACAGCATCTTCAACAACTCACTGTGTGTTGGTTGTGTGTGTGTGTGTGTGTGTGTGTGTGTGTGTGTGTGTGTGTGTGTGTGTGTGTGTGTGTGTGTGTGTGTGTGTGTGTGTGTGAGACCCATGCTGTGATGTTCATGTTGTGCTGATGGCTTTGGGGCAGACACTCTGCTACAGATGCACGATTACCATAGATAAATGTAGCATCTATCTATCTATCTATCTATCTATCTATCTATCTATCTATCTATCTATCTATCTATCTATCTATCTGTCTGTCTGTCTGTCTACTCTGAAATACATCTAAAAATATGCTGTGACAGTCTTATTCGTGTACATAAAAACGGCCAAGCATCAGCTATGAGTCTTGAGACCAATGACTCATATAAAACTAATTTATCTGAAATTGTTTGGTGCATGCCAGAATTATTTATTGGCATAAACTAGATAAAGTGATGATGTGTCAATATCTCAGTGGTATGTTGCTAACTGCTGGTGCATAAAGAAACTGTGTGCTTTAATCTAAGGCTGAGGAAATATCATTTCACTCCTGTCTAATGTTAAAACTGACACCTTTGTAGCTACAGGAGCTTCCTCTCTTCCTCTGCATCTACTGCTCTCCCCAGAGAGCCCACCCCTACTACGTCTCCAAGTAGAAATTAGCAACTAGATGGTTAATTACCATGTGTCTCACGGCGACAGTAGACAAGTGTGTGTGCAAGCATTTTTTCTTTTATAGGAGTAGTAAAGCATGGATCAGTTCACATAGAGTATAAATTTAAGAGAAAATCTGTAATCTAGCATTTATAACCAAACCATACATTTCTCTAAATGACATTTCAACCAGTCCAGGGAGAAAATTGACAATAACAGATAATAACAGATATTGTTGCTGTATTGCGAATGTTGTCACTGTTGCTATTATAAGCTGTATAGGTAAGGGTCTATTACATAAAACAATGTTTTGGTCAGTTCGGTATTTGAAGATATCATTACTCTCATTGCAACATATTGTACTGTTCACATCTATTTTAGAAACCAGCTCATGTGTTCATGTGTCCTCATCTCAGATTGATTCAGTTTGAGGCTAACCAGGTAGATTAATTGATCAGTCAATCGACAAAATTAAGAAGCAACTACTTTGATCAACGAATTATTGTTTTGTAACTCAATTACTGTGTTTTCGTTACCTTAGAATAAGTGGGTCCTCTTCCATGGAGTCTGCCATATTGCACCATCATGTTTCTACTAGCCCAGAGTGAACAAACCAAACACTGACTCTAGATACTTTTGCATTTTTCCTGCCTACCATAGTTTCTCCTACATGCTCGATAAGGGGGTATAAAGGGGGGGTAAAGGGGTATTTAGTTGGTCGCAATCTACAACTTCACCACTCGATGCCACTACAACTTGGGTCACACTGCAGGATTTTCAGGCCAGTATACCTCAGATTCACCCCTCCCGAGAATCACAAGAGAACTCTGGACCGGACTTCATTCGGTACCTTCAGTTCAGACCAGATTATCTGGTAAAGTAAGGGGTTTACAGATCCAATCTTAACCCCCACTTAACTGTCCCCTAGACTTATCAGGGCTATCTGGATAATTTTAAAACATGTTTGATATTTACGACTTAAAATCTGTATGATTTTCAGAATCATCGATATGAAAGAGAGGTGTTGTCAAACAACTGTAAACATTTTAGACCTTGTGGCTAACAATAGTTAGCACACTACTGTTGACAGAATTAAAGCTGTCAGTTAAAATCTAACCTCCAGTTCTCGCTGAAGAATGTTGACCACGTCTCATATCAACCATATTCTCATGCAGACTTGTTTAACTTCTGTTTTTGTTGTTTCTCACCTCAAAGCATGAACATTGCTACAGCACATGGTTCTGCTACATCTGTTTCCATTGTTCCATCTGCTCACCATGAGATCGTGCAAGACCATGAAAAAACAAGAGATCACATTCTCTATGAAATCATGTGAGATTGGCACAATAATTGTGATAAAATGCTGTAGTGTGTGATGTGCCATTATTTTCGAATCATGTAGTGTTTGTTTGAGATTAGAGAGAAGAGACTGAATCAAGTTTCTCCTTATGCATGTGATGCAGCCAGGTTTCAAAATCGATTAGGACTTTAAAATTCCTGTAGTGTGAGCCTAACTTAAGCCCTACACACTGGTCCTTTAAAGCAACACAAATCCCTGGCTCCAATTTACCAAGTGTGAGAATTTGCTGTGTTTCTCTGTTTTCTATCATTGTAAACTGATTATCTTTTAGGTTTTAAACTGTTGGTCCGACAAAACAAGACATTTGAAGACCCCACCTTGGGTTCTGGGAGACCGTGACAGGCAATTTCACTAGTTTCTGACGTTTAAAAGACCAGATTATTAATCACTTAAGGAAATCATTAGTTGCAGCCCTGTAACAAACAAAAAGCTTTTTTTACCGTGCATGTCCAGAAACATAAACATTGGTTTCAATTTAGTAAAACGTTGCACCTGCTTCACATAGCAGTGAAAATAGGGCAATTTCCTTCTGTCTCCCTGTCTTGGCTCATTGACCCCTCTATTTTAAACAGCCAGTAACACTAAATAGATTATTACTTGCCAATAATAGATGTTTAACGCTCTTGACCGTCTGAGGAAACCCTGGCTACAAATGCTGCAGACTTAAACACATTAAAATGCTTTTATGGGTCGATGAGAATTGGAGCTTTATGTGATTTCACTTGGAGATTATTTTAAGGACTTTTTAAATATGAAACCGGAGATGTGTGTGCGAGAGAATCGTCTCTCCTCATGTGCATCAGCTTCACTATGCAAACGTTTCTGCTGCGCTGGTTTGTTGAGCACAAGATGGCCACGGTACAAAGCCATCTCAAGGATTACCACAGATCCACACTAAGCGTTTATTATGACATGATGATGATGGGAAAAAATCCACTCAGAAAGGAGGTGTACTAAACAAGGGTTACTTACTTTACTTTATGTTGTATTTATTTATTTTTTATTTTTTTATTTTTTTTATTTTTTTTATTTCCTTATTTTTTATAACCTACCCCTTTTGATTTAAGTCCTCTTTTGGTAGGTATGTGTTGTGTATGTTTTGTTAAATTGAAAAATTGAAAATAAAATATTCCAAAAAAAAGAAGAAAGGAGGTGTACTGAGAGAGGTTGCACAATAACTCTTCTGCTGCTCTGTAATTAACTGTTAATAACCATTAAAAGCAGAATAAACAGAAAGTGAGAGATGTTTGCCTCCTTATCACACAGTTGCTCTTGGCAACAGCACTGTGAGGTCTGCAGCCTTTTATTTAAGGTTGCAGACTTAAGTGAAGTTCAGATTGAGGACTCCTCATGTGTGCTGCAGTGTGACAGATGGAAAAGATGAGGGAATATTTGCTAAAACATGAACGTTGAACCTCCATTGTGTATTGCATGACAGTGCTGTTTCACACACATGTAAAGGATCCCTGTGGTTACTAACAATGATCGTGCTTTGAGGCCTCCTCCTGAGTCTCCTCCCACGCTCCTGTGGGGAGACTGTGTAAATACACACTATTCTCCCTCTCACCATCACCGTAATCCATAATGCAGTCTAGTCTCCCTCAGAAACACATTACATTTTAATATATCTATTATTGAACGGATTAAAAATAGTTTCTTCTCTTTTTTAAAAGCAGCTGATATTACTATAAATGTCTGTATGCGACTGTTGCTTCACCTCACCTCCTGAGCCTTTTTCTCAGCCACCCAAAAACCTCTCAGTAATGTCACCATTTTGAATTATTCATCTAAACAGCACTCACACGCACAAGCACACACACTACGCAAACACACACGCAGATGGCTGATTGGAGGGTATTTTCAGATCTTTTTAAAAAGCTCTTGTGTCGTGGTTAGTCGAGAAACAGATTTTAGGAGGCCACAAAGATATCTAAGAACTAGAGCTGGGCCATATGTGAATATTATATTGATATGGTGATGTGAGACGAGACATCACCTTAGATTTAGGTTATTGTTATATTGTGATATGTAGTCTCAAGCAAGTCCCAAGTTACAGAGGTGAGAATCAAGCGAGTCAAATAATTTCATCCAAAATTCTAATGATCTACCCCAGTTTCCACATTTAATCATATTAATAATAAGCTTTATATATATAGCACATTTCAAAACAGCAGTGTAGCAAGTGCTAGTCAAACAGTGCAGCGCAAATACACAGAAATACATAGTGAACAGCATGTAAAAAAAAATGATTAACACTTACACTGATACTCGATGGTAAAAACGGTGAACAACAAAACACAAAGACAGATAAAAGCATTCGGAATTGCAAACAGTAAATTTATAAAAGCACCAGCTGGGTTTTTTAACGTTTTTGTAAAATGTGGCAAGGACTCAGCTGACAGAGCTTTAAAATACAGATCATGTGAAAGGAAAACGATCCAGGGACATCACAGTGGTCTGACCCAAGTCTAGCATATCTTATACTTAACATTAGTTTCCTAGTTAACGTCTAGACTTTCAACCACAATATAATCCTTGAATTCAAGTTTTATTATTTTTGGCTTGCCCTCTTCCTGATAGCTGCCCCGTGCGTTGGCCTCTGCTGGTCTGCTGCCTCCGAGTAGGTTGCCAGGTTTGCGTACATTGTACTAGAAATCACCCAATCATGTTTCCAAAACAAAACGTAGGACGTAACTGCTAGAAGAATCCAAATATCAAGTATTTTCAAACCTAAATCAAGTCTTATGTCATGAATATCAAGTCAAAGTCAAATAAAGTCTTTTAGTCAAGCAAGTCTCAAAATCAAATTTGCGATTTAAGTCTGGCTCGAGTCAAGTCATGTGACTTCAGTGCCCTTCCTTTGGTCATATAACAGAAGAATGGCCTTGTCTTGGTTTTAAAGACTGCATTACAGTTAAGTGATAGAATTTGCTGAACTAACCAGACAGTTCTGTGATTTGCATTTACCCACTTTTGACAATATTGTCAAAATGTTGATATCGAGGTATTTGCTCAAAAATATTGTGATATTTCATTTTATTCATATTGCTCAGCCCTAACTGGACTTAATTTAGTGTGGGAATCAACCAAAGGCATACCTTTGTACTGAAAAGATATCAAGAATTAAAAAATGATCTGCTTTAAGAGCTCTGAATGTTCTGTCTTGTTAGTACCTTCTTTTATGTAACACTTTCCATTCATCATGGCCTGTAGCCTAAGAAGAATCCTACTGTAGCTTTCCGATCTTGTCCATTTCACCTCACACTCCCACACATTTCTCTTTCTTTCTCTAATGTGTGCATGTGTGTGTTCGTGTGTGTATGTGCCTGTGTTTTAGGGGAGCTTTCTCCGAGGTGGTTCTAGCAGAGGAGAAGAGGACCCAGAGGCTGGTGGCCATCAAGTGCATCCCCAAGAAAGCGTTAGAAGGCAAAGAGAACAACATTGAAAATGAGATTGCAGTACTACACAGGTGAGCTCAAGGTCCTCCTAGCAATGTGCCAGTGCTGTGTCCATCGGAGGGAAGAATTAGCCGGTGTAGCCTCTTTACAACAATGCATGTGCAGATGCAGAATGTATATGCAAGGGGTCAATTGAATGGGTGACTAAATGCATGGTGTCAGTAGAAACAGTAGGATTGTGCACCGGAAATGTCAGGAGTAAAGAAGATAGACCTATTTTTAGTGTCCCTGTTGCCAGGGCAACAGCACACAGAGGCGGAGATGGTGTGGAGTTCCCTGCAGCAGTGTATTGAAGAAAGAGAAAGAGACATAGAGGGTGGAGAAGTGCGGGAGGGGGGGGGATGATGGAAGGATGAAGATATGGAGGAATGGGTGGAGTGGAGTTTGGACAAAAAAAAACACTGAGGGATTCTTCTCTATTTTTACAGAAAGTCACATTACACTCTTAGAAGTAAGGGTTCCAAAAGGGTTCTTCTTGAAGGGCTGAGGTTCTAACCATTTGCTTCTTAAGAACCTTTTTTTGAAGTAGGCTTTCTTAATTGCTCTTTGTAAGACTGAGGGTTCCGTGAAGTACTCGTTTGAGAGTTCTTTAAAGATTATTGCAATAGTTGAAGAACTCCCTGAGTGGGTTCTAGATAAAACCCCTAGAATATAAAAGGGTTCTTGATGGAATCCCCTGGGTGGGTTCTAGATAAAACATGTCAAATATAAAAGGGTTCTTGGTAGAACCACCAGGGTGGGTTCTCAATAAAACCCTTGGAATATAAAAAGGTTCTCGGTAGAACCCCCAGGGTAGGTTATAGAAAAAACCCTTGGAATATGAAGTGGTTCTCAGTGGAACCCCCAGGGTGGGTTATTGTCATCACTCTTAGAAGGTGCAAAGGTTCTGGATAGAACCCCTAGAGAGGGTTCTGGGTTACACCATTACACTATAAAAGGGTTCTCTGTAGAATGGTTCTGGTTGAAACATTTTGCAGATGGTTCTAGGTATAGCCCTTTATGTTTAGTTCTAGATATGAGTCTCTGAAGGGGTTCTAAGTGGAACCTTTAGAAAAGGTTTTACCAGGAACCAAAAATGGTTCTCCTATGGGGACAAACTAAAGAACCCTTTACTGTTCTAGTTAGCACCTTTCTTTCTAAGAGTGTACTTAAAATCACCGTTAGATAAATAAGAGACTAATTTGAGCGTGATACATCAACAAAAGTTAAAAATAAAAATAAAAACACAGAGGGATTCTCTATTTCTACTAAAAGTCACATTAGCTGCTCTCAGCTGCTGATGTGTTATAGCGATGGTGGGTTCATATGCTCTCAACTCTACTTGAAAGCCAAGAGAGATGCTCGACTGTCTGTTGGCTCGTTCATAACAATAAACGATCCAATTCTGCTTTTTTTGTGTGTGTAAGAGAATAACATTTGTTGTAGTCATTCTATCAAACCCTGTAGCTATAATCTCCAAATCTGCTCTTTGTTAAAGGTTCCAGCTGGAGACACTGGTCATTGTCTTCCTTAGCAGGAGGTAGTGACTGTATGCAAAGCTGTTCTGTGTATGATCTGAGAGGCTTTTCCAGTTTGTTTTTCAGGAGAGCAGGGCCAGCACACAGGGTTGATCCCAATTTACTGTAGCGCTTTCCAAAGAGGAGAGAGAACAGACTCTCTAAATTTGAATTATGCAGCAAGAATGCCATCTGGTGACCAACTGACAGTAAGCATTAGAGAAACATGGCTCAATTAAAAATGCAACATATTCTATCTGATGGGTTTTTTTTCTATTTCTGTTCCTCAGAATCAAGCACCCCAACATTGTTTCGCTGGAGGACATCTTCGAAAGTACATCCCATCTATATCTTGTCATGCAGCTGTGAGTTCTTCTTCCTCTTTACCTCACAGGAGTCCAGTTATTGATAGAAAATGTGAATTTAGGAGGCATTTTCATTGCAAAGTAGAGCTGTAACAGTTACTTGACAAATGGTGCTGAGCAAATTTACGCATCACACAGATTAAAATGAACGTTCATAGTTCACAATTTTTAATTTTGAAGTCTGCAGTCCCAAAAAAATGAACTATTTCATATTAACCTCTTCAGTTTTCTTAAATGGGCTGATCCAAGCTATTCTTTTTCAATTGAGTCTCGTCTAAATCCTCCATCCATCCAGTCAAAAATTGCTTTTAAAAGCCCAGAAAGGTGCTGAAAAAAAAAAAACATCATGTGAGCGTTGTTAACTGGCAGGACTTAACAATGCTCAGGTTCACGTTGAGTAGTTGCAAATAGCATCTACAAGGAACACGCTCTTTTCACGTGGTCATGCACAAAACTAGTGATTAATTAATTTGTTTTATGTTTTTTAAAGATGTAAAACCATGTTATTCCACATTCTAATGTCATATATATTCTGGGCTGTGTATTGGCAAGAATCTGTTGATTTGATTCATATGATATAGGGGTTACAATTTAATATATCACAATACTGTAAGCAAGGTGATAAATTGTACAATACAAATTGTAAATGGCAATTTTTTCATCCAATTTTAGGAAAATTGTGATAGTATAAAGAATACACCACCATATGCATGAAATCTGAGTTAAAAGTTTATTTTTTATGTAATCAGAAGAGTGAGGATAGATACAAACACTGCTGTGTAGCAGTTGGGGGTTTAAGCACAACACATAATGAACCACTGCCACAAATCTCTGTGTGTATCATAATAACATGATGAAGTTGAGAATGGATACAGTGTCACGAAATATAACATTGATACTTAAGTGTATCAATATTCTCTTAAACTCCTAATATAGTTGAATATATGTCCTGTATCAATCATCATTAGTCTATAATTATATGTCTTGTACCTCATTTATTTATGTAAATTTCAGCATGACACATTTGTTAACTTGTGTATCTAATATTTAAAACAAAGTTGTGTGGTTTAAAAAATATTTGGGTGCACAGCATGAGTTTGGCTGGCAACTCATTAAGAAGTTGCTTTTTAAGGTGTTTTAACTAAAACTGATCAATTTTTAAAGAATTATAATAATTCTTTGTAGCAGCCTGTATTAAATCCAAAACCTCTAATATTCATTTGTTTCATGAACATACAGGACTATTTAAAGGACTAGTGTGTAAGATTTCTAGGGATTTATTGGCAGAATATGGCAGAAGCAGAGTATAATATTCATAAGTATGTTTTCATTAGTGTGTATTCAAAAGAAACAATGGTTGTGTTGTTGCCACCTTAGATTGAGGGCGCAGGTCCTCCTCCATGGAGGCCGCCATGTTGCACCACCATGTTTCTGCAGTCGCCCAGAACAGACAAACCAAACACTGGCTCTACGTACCGGCTTTCACACTTTCACGACCACCATAGATTCTCCTACATGCTTGGAAGAACGAGGCAAAGTGTTTGCAATCTGCATGCTCAACGCTAAACGCCACTAAATCCTACACACAGGTCCTTTAAAAATGCGTCATATTCACCTCTAAAGGTACAGGACTATAATATTCAGCTGTTTTCCATGACTTTCATTCACAGGGTGTCTGGAGGTGAGTTGTTTGACAGGATCGTGGAGAAAGGTTTCTACACAGAGAGAGATGCCAGCCAACTCATCCACCAGATCTTGGATGCAGTCAAATATCTCCATGATATGGGGATTGTTCACAGAGACTTGAAGGTATCATTGCTCAGGAAAAACAGAAACATTGATACAGACAGTTGACCCTTTTTTCTCATTTGGAAACCGTCTTCTTTGATCACTCTTGTTGTCTTTGCAGCCAGAGAATTTACTGTATTACAGTATGGATGAAGACTCCAAAATCATGATCAGTGACTTTGGACTGTCAAAGATTGAGGGAGCAGGCAGCGTCATGTCCACAGCCTGTGGTACTCCTGGATATGTCGGTAAGGCGTTTATGTCTCTGGTCATGTAGTCTCTCCTCACATCCCCCCTCTCTTTCATGTGAGCTCAGCACTTGCTGTTTCAGCTGATATCCCCTTCTTTATTCATCATGTTGTGAGAGCCTCTTTCATCCACTACTGAGTCAATTGCAAGTGTTTCAGAAGTGCTCTCTACCTATTTAACTTGACCTGTCAGATCATATGGTATTACTGAAAGGTCAAGAGTATTTGAATCCCCCTCACTGCTGCTCTGTGTCGTAGATTTTCCACTTTTCCTGAACATGTGTTTGTTTCACAGCTCCAGAGGTGCTCGCTCAGAAGCCGTACAGCAAAGCAGTGGACTGCTGGTCCATAGGAGTTATTTCTTATATTCTGTAAGTCTGAGCCCATTCATCACTGACAAGTATGTAAAGCGATCCTTTTCAAATATTGATTATGATCCAATATCCCTCAGGTTATGTGGATATCCTCCATTTTACGATGAAAATGATGCCAAGTTATTTGAGCAGATTCTGAAAGCAGAGTATGAATTTGACTCTCCGTACTGGGATGACATCTCAGATTCAGGTACTACCAGATATTAAAAATATCTGTGGCAGATCAGATAGAGTCCGAGTGCATTATTACAACATGAACTTCATTTGTGTTTGCAGCCAAAGACTTCATCTGTCACCTGATGGAGAAAGAGCCTTTGAAGAGATATACATGTGAGCAGGCACTCCAGCATCCATGGTAAAAAAAAAAAAAAAAAAAAAAAAAA
>JAJHUR010085279.1:0-35884 GCA_027495735.1 Lutjanus campechanus | reverse complement strand
GTCCATTAAGTGTGTGACAGTGATTCCAGATGACTTTTCATCCTGTTTGTGTCATTTATCAGAACGTGGCGATTTACAGTCTAATAATACTATAATCACTTATTTCTTCATGAGCTCTTTGTGACACTGAAGGACATATAGGCTAAATATTCAATCAGAATCATTAATGCGCTTCAGAAACTTCTTTTTTTGTTTTGTTTTTCAAATAATCTTTATTATTCATTATTTGTTATGCGCTTCAGAAACTTGTGTCAGTCAGATTTAATTTCCCTGTGTGTGTCCTGATGATGCAGGGTGACAGTCGCTGAAACTGTCCAATCAGCATCACTCCTCTTGATGAAAGACTTCCGCGGAGGCTACACCGGTGTATCCTCGCTCTGATCTCCTTCGGGAGCCTCCTCTCTCCTCTCTCCTCGTCCCCTTCAGGTGCATTTAAGCAATTGGAATGTCCTTCATCATGGCGGCGGGGTAACGACTTCCGGGTCGACGGAGGAGAGAGGAGACGAGGAGGCGAAATTAAACCGAATGAGAAACACCCTTGGTCTTCCTTCATGTGTCTTGTCTTTACTTCCTGTCTTTGTTCTTTTCCCGCCCTTTGGATTGTCATTTGTTTCACCTGTTTGTCCACCTGTGTTTGATTAGTTCTGTGTGCATTTAGTCCCTGTGTTTCTCTGTTTCTTTGTCAGTTCGTCGTGTTGTATTTGGTGTGAGTACCAGTGTTCCCTCAGTGTGAACTTCCCAGTGAATTCCTGAGATTTTGACCTGATTTGACCCTGTTTTTGCCTTCTCCGTTGGATACTGTTGCCTTTTCTGCGTACCGACCGATATCTTCAGTAAAGACCTTGTGTGTTGAGTCCTGCTCCTGAGTCCTCCTTTGTTGGTTCATGATAGAACAGGCTGGTTTCCAACTCCTTTTGGTGTCAAACAGGGAGATGTGCTTTCTCCCACGCTATTCTCTATTTACATAAATGATTTAATATTAGAAATTAAGCAAGCAGCTTTTGGCGTCAGTTTGGGTGATCTGACAGTTGACACTTTATGCAGATGATATCGTTCTCCTTGCAGAAACTGAAAAGGATCTTCAAAGTATATTGAATATTGTCTTTGTTTGGTGTAGTAAATGGAGGTTGAAGATAAATAAGGATAAAACCCAGATTATGCATTTTAGAAAGAAGGAAGTGGCACAGACTAAGTTTAATTTCTATTTTGGTTCAAGTCCTTTGTCATATACTAAATGTTATAAATATCCAGGTTTAACTGTAGATGACCATCTTACCTTTGAGGGAGGAATAAAAACCTTAGCGGACTCTGCCAGTATTACAACCTAAGATACAGGCTTTTTCTCAAAACGTCTGACGATTGTTTGGACTTGATTGCTATGTCTGATGAAGAGAGACTTTCTCTTAGCTCCCTTTGTGCAAAATGCTTATCAACAGCGCTCAAGGGCACTTTTCATTTGATGGGTTTAAAAGGCACAGTGATGTGCCTTAGATATGTCTCAACTGTTATGTAGGAAGTGTACCTTTGTTCTCTTTTGTTCTGTCTGTATTTTGATGTTTGCTCCTGATTTGTCTGTGTTTTGTTTGTGGTGTCTTATAAGCCCATGAGGGCTGGGCACCTTTTTGGTGCATGACACTTTGAACATTATCTATCTATCTATCTATCTATCTATCTATCTATCTATCTATCTATCTATCTATCTATCTATCTATCTATCTATCATGTTTGTTAATTCATGAATAGCTCAAATATGTCGGTGAACTCTGTCAACTGATAGACATATAAATTGTTATAAATCAAAGCAGTCGTTGGCAGAGTATTTGTTGTCACTTTGCTTATGAATATCAGAACACAGTTGTTTTCTTGTGCTGCTGTGATACATCTTTACCTCTTATAGTTTTAAAAACATTGCTGGAAGATAAATAAGTGTTTCCGCCCGGTTTCGAACCGGGGACCTTTCGCGTGTTAGGCGAACGTGATAACCACTACACTACGGAAACTGATGATGAAATCAATGGGGCATTATGTCTAAAATACATTTACATACCTAAAAAGAAGTAATTATAATGTGTCATTGTGTTATTCTCAAGTTATGTGTCTGCAATGGCTACAAACTTGGGGAAAGGCCTGTAAATGACTGAAGATTTGTAAACATGGCTGGCAATTGTAAAAGACACAATTGAGCTCCTCAGGCTCAAAAGTCTATGGTCTGAGCTTTGTAGAAGCAATAACAGCTAAAAAGGAAATTATTACTTAGTTGATGTGAGTGAAAGCGCCAAGGCACATTACTGTGATGCTGCTGCATGTCACAGTAACACTGTCTTCTGTTGTGTTTGAGTGTCTGTACCATTAATGGCTATTTGTCTCCACCTAATGGCTGACTCAGATTAAACACAAACACACTGCTGACCAACTGTGCTGTTCAGAAGTGTTATAAAGAAACATTACTGGATTTAACCAGATTTTTGTTCTCCATTTGCTTTGGTTATCTGTTGCTCCTGGGTGAAGAAGTTTGGAGGAGAAGTTGTCCAAGGAAAGGGAAATCAAACAAGTCGATTCTTAGTTCAAGCTGGTTTTATTCACTCATCGACAGAATTATATAATCTGTGAGGAACACAAGAACTTATATACTTATATTCTGCTAACATATACAGTATATACAAAATATGTAAGTGTATATGTAACTCAAAGAGGTCACTCAGTAGACTACAAATCTCTGCCAGGCAACAGATGGTGAAGTACCTACTGCAATGTCACCACAACTGCCCGATGCACCCGGGGGAGATCTGCAAAGTTTTTGCGTAGTATAGACTCAGTTTTCTTTAAAATGGATAGACCAGTGTAATTTGTAACCAAGCTCCTGGGTTCATCCAACAGCATGAACTTAAGAAGAAAAACAATAAACATCAAAACTTTGCAATTTAAGTATTGTTATTAATTGTTTATTTCCCTAGATCAACTGTCTTGCAAGGGTGAAAACACGAGGGGCTGTGTGTACTGTACATGATGAGCAGTGTGACCAGAAAATACATATATATATTGGTAATCATGAATATTAGGTGCTGCCCAATCAGAAAATTTACTTTTTCTGATATAAGAGAATATAACGCAGTAACGCCCAATACTACTGCCATAAACAGCCTCTGAACTGAAGGTGATGACTTTTAAAAAAAATAAAATTTCAGCAATTTATCCAGATAATTTATCTAGACATTTGTGTGAAACTTTGTCATAATACCAGAGGTACAAGCTGCCAGCCTGCGAAGAGGCGGAACTGGATCGTCCAAACCCCGCCCTCCCGCGGGCCGCAGCCAATAGCCTGCGTCTATTCTCCTCCGTCTGCCTGTCAGCTACGCGTGCGCAGTAGGACGCCGCTGGTTGCAATAGAAATTATGGCCGACGCGATGCAGACTGAGGATTTTCCTTACTTACCTTCGGGGCCGGCGGAGGGTATGGCCAGTTTCTTTACTATTTTGCGGTTTATTTTAAAATGACATTGCGTCAGTGCAGTCATTCCCAGTTGAGGCTACTTTAGCCTAAAATGCCGGTGCTGCCATTAGCTTCCTGCAAGCTAGCATTAGCCGGCATTGCAGGGTTGCTAAACTAAGCTAAGCTAGCAGTCCCCGTTTCGGCTCCAAGGTCGATGAGAGCATGTCTGCATCCGATGTTACTCCAAATGATTATGAATCGATTCCTCCGCCTGTGGACCAGTGGAGACTGAGAGAAGCTTCTTTTACTTTGATTCTGCAGACGTGCGTGTTTTAGGCCATATGCGTGGTGCAGTTAACAGCTTGCGGCAGTCCTATTCATGCGTGTTTACTTAGTGCCTGTAACGCATGCAAATAACACAAGACACATGATACTTTTGAACTTTTTAATATATGGGCGTGTATGATGCCTTAATGCAGTTTTTCAAAACTGTTGTTGTGAATGTTGTTAAATATTTCGCTGCTGTCAGCTTTGTGTTAGCTAACCATCATTAGCAAATGGTTGTAGTGAAAATCCCTCTTTTGACACTTGAGTCAGATTCATTAGGTAGCTTTCATTCTGCACAACTGATGTGATGCCAAAACATACAAAAAAAAACAGCTAGAAATGCAGTTTCAGGAGCCAGGAAAATAACTGTGGCTTCTTAGATACAACAGAATAGATATTATCTTGAATTCTGGTTTAACACAATGTTATGGTTATTTTCTTCTCCTGTCTTAAGGCTGCATTACAGCTGAGTCAATCAAACTGTTGTTAGTTATGCTTCATCGAATGAATGGTGGATGACACTGTCTGCTTGGTAGAAGACTGTCTCGAAGAGTGAAATTATCTAATCAAAGGGGTCATTCCCAACGTGTTAAACAGGGAAATAACTGATTAAATCTAGAACTGCAGCGATTAATCAAGTAGTTGTCTACTATTAAATTAAATTTGAGACATTTTTTAAGAAGAAATGTCCCAATTCTCAGAATGTGAATATTTTCTGGCAGTAAACTGAATATTTTTGGGCTGTTGACAGAGTAACACATTTGAGAATGTCACCTTGGGCTTTTGGGAATACTGATCAACATTTTTCACTGTTTTCTTACCAAACAACAAACTGATTAATCGAGAAAATGATCAACAGGTTAAGTGATCATGAAAACAATCTTTAGTTGCAGCCCTAATGAAATGGTGCGATACGGCAAACTGTGTAGAAAGATGTAAACACAGGATAAAACAGAGCAAAGGAGTCCATAATACAATAGTTTCTCACATCATGATGTTCATTATTTGTATTTTTCTGACATTATTTTGTTGATTAATAGTTGATGTTGTATTAATCTTCAACTATTCTGATAATAAGTTAATCAAACAAGTCAAAATTCTCTGATTCTACCTTCTTAAATGTGAATATTTTCTGTTTTCCTAAACTCCATTATGACAGTAAACTGAATATCTTTGTGTAGTCGACAAACAAGATTTTTGTCATTTGACATTTCAGGACGTCATCTTGATCTCTGGAAAACCATTTTCTGACATTTTATGAACCAAACAACTAATCAAGAACGTAATCAACAACAAAAATAGTTGTTTGCAGCCCCAGTTGACCACTAATAATAAATCATAAATTCTTTATAGAGCACACTATAAAAACAGCAGGTGTTAACCAAGGTGTGTCTGTGCAGAGAAATATATTTTGTCAGTTGCAGAGATCTGCACCGCTGATGCAGCCTGTCTTTGATATCATCACCTTTAACTGCCTCCCTCTTGCACATCAGGTGCCAAATCTAAGCGTTAAGGCTCTCGCTGTTAAGATCCTGTGATGTCCGAAGAAATCCACGAGGAACCTTTGTGTCACGGGACACCTGTGTGACAAACAGCTGTAAAATATTTACACATAAACAGAGAGATGAAACCGGTGATGTTTCCATGTCTGGAAGGGTTCAGTTGAATCGTGCTCATCCAAACCAACAAAGTAAAAGAAATCATGACATGTTGTGCTGCTACACTGCTCATATCCAACTAAATTTAATATTTGGCTTAATTATATCTGTCCACTCTTATCACCAGTTAATTTTATCAGGTCTTTGAGTTGACACATTAAGGTAAATTCATTTTTGAGATTGTTTGATAGAACAGGGACTCCGGTAGGTGAGGCAGTTAGACCCAAAACATGCGCCTGTGAGGACGGTGTTCATAGATTTTTGTGTAGATGTTTGCCAGCGTAATTGCATGTATTGTGAATGTGTGCATGAGGGCGTCGTCTTACAGTTACCAGGTATGAATTACTGGTTAATGATTAATGAGAAAGGAAGCTTATTTTAAAGGAGGCTTGCTTCAAAAACTCTATAAAAATCAAATTCAGAGGATTATAGCGTCATTGAAGTTGGACACGTTTGAGCTTTCTTATGTCCCTCAGAAAAGTATTTTGAACAGAGATGTTGAGCTGAATTGTTGTTTTGCCACAGATTTTTTTTTCCCCACATTGTTATAATTACATTTTCCCAGAAGATGTAACCTGATTAAAAACCTCCCGTTTCTCTCTCCACCTCCCTGCAGTAAATAAGATGATAAAGGAGCATGGCGACCTGTTTTCTGACTCCCAGTGTAAAGTCTGCAGTGCTGTCCTAATTTCAGAGTCTCAGAAGTTGACTCATTATCAGGTCAGTGAGCCCACAGACTGTCTGCTGCTGCTGTTTCACTGCCAGGGGTTTTTACTTATTTTTGATGGTGTTACTATACTCAGTGGTCGGGGTGGTGTCTTATGTCTTATTTATTATTAATAAGTATTTACTTTTTTTTTGTTTGTGCGTTCATTCTGAATCTGACACCTGCAACACATTCCAAAAAAAGTTGTGTCAGGAGCTGTGATACATCACCTTGTCTTTTAACAACACTGAGTAAATGTTTGGATCTAATTGTTGAAGTTTTGAAAGTGATACTCTTGCTCACTCTGTATCATGAGAAAGGTACATGACCTCAGCTGCTCAACAGTCCTGTTTGATCTCTGTTGTCATATTTTGTGCTTCATGATGCACCACACATTTTCAGTGGGAGGCAGGTCTGGACTGCAGGCAGGTCAGTCTAGTACCTGAACTCTTTTACTACGAAGACACGCTGTTGGAACACGAGCACAATGTGTTTTGCTGAAATAAGCAGGGACGTCTCTGAAAAAGACGTCGTCTGGATGGCAGCACATGTTTCTCCAAAACCTGTATGAACCTTTCAGCCTTCACAGCTGTGACAGTTACCCATGATTTTGAGCATTTCACCACTTTCCCAGTCCTGAGTTGCTCCTGTCCCAACTTTTTGGAAACACATTGCAGGCATCAAATTCAGAATGAGTGTATATTTACAAAAGCGCAAAAAATACACACACAATACACTTTTTTTTTTAGAATTTGGGTTGTAGCTGCCAAACTATTAATAGTTCAAAATGTTTACATACACTGTATGTTGTTTAACTAATCCATTCATCAGCATACCAGACGTGATTATAGACGAAACTGTGCAGCCATGATGGAAATGTGTGTGTTCTTAGAATACAAAATATATTGTTCTCGTGTCAAAGTTGTTCAAAAGCAACACATCAGCCATCACAAGGCAGAAGCTGCCTCGCTGCTGTGTGATCCATCATCAAATACATTTCCTCTGTACTTCTGAAAAATCCATTTTGTGATAAACATCTGTGCTTCTCTCTTCAGAGCAAGAAACATGCCAACAGAGTGCGCCGTTATCTTTCCATCCAAAACGAGAAGGAGACGTCTTTCAAAAAGTTGAAGTCATCACCCGACAGTGTGAGTAAAAAGTGCTCAATGTTCTTTAAGTTAATGTAAGAAATCACCCAAACTAACAGTTAATTCATGTTACATAAACTGAACAATCCGTTTGCAAACGATGAATTGAAAGCATCGGTACTTTCTGAAATATTTTTGATCTTGAACAAACTGAGCAGTTGGATCTCCCGGGAACGTTACTGCTGCTCTTTGCACCAGATTCGCCTTCACCCACAGGATCTCCTGCCATAACCACTCGCGTCTGTGCTCCAGTTATATGCAGCTCACTTACCAGCCTGCAGTGGGCTGCTGGTTGGGGGCTGTCGTGTTTTTTAAAAATCAAGTTTGAGGAAATTCAGACTAACATGTTATTAATTGAAATGCAACCCACATTGCTTATGTCTTAAGATGTTGACCCACTTAGTAATTACTAATTTTATCTTGAGTATGAATGCACAAAAAATGATCGGCCTGTAATGGGAAATTGATATAATTATTTATTCTAATAATGTTGTAATAATAATGGTGATGATGAAGTCAGATTTGACAGATTGTGTCAGAGCATTTAATCTGAATTCTTTGGCAGAAAGCCAGAGTATATCTGTGAAATCTTTTGATGGACGTCATTATGAAAAATAAAGTAAAATAATAAACGTCGACTGTCTTAATGGACTCCATCATTGATGACAAGCCTCCTCCTCCCAGCTCAGTTGCTGCTGAGACAGAGGGAGGCGGGTGGGGCGAGCCCCAGTGTGTGTATGCGTGTGTGTGTGTGTGTGTGGCGTAAGAGCAAGCAGGGGTGCAGGTGTGCGAGTAAGGAAAAGAGAAGGGAAAAGCCAGGTGAGCTGATTAAAGCAGTTTGTGACTAAACACTAAAATAAAGGGAAAAAGTAAAATTAAAAGGGTGAAATAAGAAATAACCAAAACTTGAAATTGAGTAATTCTATTGTAGATAATATAGTACTTATAATGTTATAATAATACTGTAATCTAATGTTATATTTATCATGTTATTAATAAAATCCAAACACCCCACAGAACGTCAACGACGACGCTGCTGCTGTGTGTCATGTCTGTAACATGACCTTCTCGTCTCCCGTGGTGGCTGCGTCTCACTACCAGGGCAAAGAACACGCCAAGAACCTGAGGCTGAAAACCGTCGGTCCCCAGACCCCAGGTATGAATGTGTTTTAAATTATTTTATTCATAACCTGCAGCTCTTTACCCTCCATTTTCTTCTTTTCAAACGTTTTGTGTATTATAGTTCATCTAATTTCCTTTGTGAATGTTTTATTAGTATATGTGTTTCCTTTTGTGTGTCCTTTATGATTCCGAGTGTAATAATAAACAGCATGTGTGTAATTGTTGTCCAGTAGCCTCCCAAACACCGCCAACAGCTCAGCCGAAGAAGAAACCCGCAGAGGATTCGAGCAACGCGCCGGCGACGGGCAACAACAACAACAACAACAACCCGGACCGTTTCTGCTCCATCTGCCAGGCCTCGTTCAACAACCCGCTCATGGCCCAGCAGCACTACGTGGGCAAGAAGCATAGAAAACAGATGACCAAGCTGAAACTGATGGAGACGTACGGCCCGTCCACAGCGCCAGGTCAGACCACACAACCAGCCATTGTACTCAAAGAACAAATCAGTCCTTTGAAGCTAAATGAAAAAAATAAGCAGTAATCTCTCCTTTTCTGTGTCTACAGCTTCCACACTAAAGGGCTACCCGTGCACCATCTGCAACATTGAACTTAACTCTGTGGAGCAGTACCAGTCTCATATTAGTGGTGCCAAACATAAGAACCAGTAAGTCTCTGAACTTTATATTAAGATTGTGATGTATGAAAGAGAGGGGGTGATTTTGTTTTGACCTAACCAATCAGCAGTGTGGAGAAACGGCTTGTAACAAACATTTCTGTCTGCAGGAAAAACAGAAATGTGAGGGTGCTGATCAGGATTTTTAGGGAAGATCACACCACTGATTGCTGGAAGCAGTACTGACGGATCACCAATAACTGGGTTTATTTGAAGCCTTTTATTTATGGTGCAACATTATTTACTTAACGATTCTTAACAACATTGCATATTGATTATAAGTAAAAACAATTTGAAAATGATCACTGAGGTACTCGGGCACCAGAATGAAGTTTGCTGATAACAAATCTGTTAAATAGAGTTTTTAAAATCTATGTAGAAACTGTTGTGCTCACTTGCTTTGTCGTGCAAAGATTTCAGAATGACTGTGAGGTGCACCTGAATGCTCAATTTAAAAACCTGTACCCGTGTGTGTGTGTCGAGCTCGCGCCTCTAAGTGACACCAGAACTTGGTAGAAACTCTCAGCATAGTGTTTTATTGCATGACGATTTTGGTGCAAACTGAAAATCGACCCACAATTTACACGTGTTAATTTCAGATCCTGCCGCTGTCCCGTCTGATCGCTTCTAAAAAATCATAAAATTTAACTTCTGAATTCTGTTTTTTTATCAGTTCCCCAATTATTGTTAACAATTGATTGAAAATTTTGTGGTGGTGGGCTTGAACTTTTGTTGGCTTCCAAAAGGGGGGCATACTGGAAAAAGTTTGGGAATCACTGTACTAGTCAGTGTCACCAGCCTAATGAGCAAGAACAGTTAAACTTCAAAAAGTATTTTATTTACCACTTTTATACGCAGTATAGCAGCGATGCTGCTGAAATAAAACTGACTGACATATACTGTCTCTACGAGTTTTTGACTCAACTTTTTCACATGTTCTGTTGCACAGAAAACTAACAAAAATGGCAATAATTCATAATATCAAATTACAATACCTCAAGAATCACTATATATATTGATTTGGTACCCAAGTATTGTAACAGTATCGTATCAGGATATAAGTGTATCATCCCAGGCCTTTAAAGAAATGTTTCACAATAATCTTAAAATGTCTTTTCTTTTTTTTAGAGTGAAGAAATCAGGCAAGAACACGGCAGAGAACCAAGAAGCAGCGGAACCATCGTACGGCGGTGACAAGCAGTACACCGCCGCAGACGACCAGTATCCCCCCGCAGAAGAGCAGTACAGCGCCGCGGACGACCAGTACGCAGCCGGAGATAACCAGTACGCTCCCGAGGACTCGGAGTACTTGGAGGAGTACCAGTTTACTTGAGGCTCGGCTGGGACGGACTGCGGAGGATTCAAGTCAGGACTTGGAACGACACACAACAACCAGCCCCTTTAACACATTAACATCGACCTCCATGGACCTTCAGCTCCCGCCAGAGTCTCCTCTCAGTAGGTTTTCCCCTGGAACAGAGTCATCCAGACCCTGGAATACCCCAACGTGGTACTTTTATCATTTTGGGTGAAAAGGTTAAAGAATGTGTCTCTTTTTTTTTGTTTTGTTTGTGTTGTTTGCTTTCTCCTCTAAATAAGCTTCAGCTGTCACGATAAAGAATGTCTGCGAGAGTTCAACTGGCTTCTACTTCTGTTACAAACATGACTGAAAACCATTTAACGTGTCACTGTACATTAGAGCTGGTATCATGTGATATTTGTCAACACTGCTGCTGATATGATCAGTACTTCACTGTAGGAATATGAGCATTTTTTCCTACAAAAACCTTTTCCTCACTTGACAAGAGAAGACGAAGCTTTTAACTGTTAAAGGGACAGTTCACCTCCAAATCAAAAAAACATTTGACAAACTCAACAGCAAAAGATGAGAGGAACTCATGTAGGTACTTTTCTCCTGAGTTATGTCCCCGCCCCTTTTTGGGTGAAAACAACTACTCTTAATTTTTGGGCTACAACTAAACGAGTATTTTCATCGATTAATGGATTAATGGTTTGGTCCGTTAAATGTCAAAAAAATGTTGATCGTTCTTGTCCGAAGCCCAAGTTGACGTCCTCAAATGTCCACAAAGATATTCAGTTTACTGTGAGGAAACCAGAAAATATTCATACATGAGAAGCTGAAATCAGAGAATTTAGACATTTTTTTGTTAAAGCAGTGACTCAAAATGATTAATTGATTTTCAGAGTAGTTGGTGATTAATTTAATAATTGATTAATTAATTAGTTAATACAAATTCTGAGGTCTTTTCCAGCTCAGATGCATTAAAAAAGAAAACCATATCGCTGTTACGTTATTAGGAGGCCGAATCCTATTTTATACTCCCGAACATCTTTAAATAACCTGTGATGAAGAGTTTGACACAGATACACGTCCTGACTGGCTGCTTTCACAGTGGTTGTTGTCACCCAAAGGGGACCGTGGTCGTGGGACGTGCTCTTCAGAAATCATGACCTAGTTACTCAAGATAATCCGCAGACCTCGTCGAGAGCAGTTTCATCTAGGGACTACTTTTTTTTTTCTGCAGTACAAAGAAAGTAAATCCTAGAAAGAACTTTACCTGAACATTTCAATTTTAATTTAAAATACTGTGAAATAACATTACAAATCTGACCAGACGTTCTGTGCCAGCTTTCGATTCTTTCATATCTGCAGATACTGACTCTGATGCTCAAACGTGTATCTGACATGTTGAAACAACAGCTGCTACTAAATCTGTCCTACCTTATTTTTAAAAAGGTATTTGACCCAAACACTGAAGGCCCAGATTTAAAGCTATTATCTTTATGAACTTTAATAATTGATATCCTGGAATGATGTCTTTGAAGTGACGTGACCGGCTAGATTGTTTACAGGTGCAATGTGTAAGATATGGCTAGAACTGAAATGCTAACCAGTCAGCCTGGTCCCTCCTGTCTCGGACGAGGAAGCGGCGGTGGTCAGATCCCAGTTTCAGCTGGGAGATGTGTGCTAGAGGCAAGTTTGCTTTCACTAGTTCTCTTATCATCTCTAATAAATAAATAACATAACATTGTCAGAGGAAGGAAATATTTTTACACCTATCGTCTGTAATAAATTGTACACCTTCTCAATTCAACTTTGTCTTTTACCGAACTAAGATGAGCTTGTTTGTAAAAGACCTGAGTTCAGTCCTGGTCGTAATAGAGGCTCTGGCTATAGGGCAAGAAGACAGGAGCAGTTGGTTGTTGCTCTGCTGTAGGGCTGCACAGTTAATCAAAATTTTATCAGAATTGCAATATAACTTTGTGCAAAATGCGTGTGGAAAAAAAAACTTTAAATTAATGAAAGTCATGAGGCAGAGATGTCTCGTCTTATAAATCAGATTCTACAGACTTAAAACGACTTCTTCATTTGGTGCAGATTCCTGCAGAAAACAAACAAAGCCCACACATTTTCATTTTAACATGTTTTTCAATCAAAATAAGAATGATTTATAAATTATCATGACCTCTGATATCGCAAATCATATCGCAATGGCAACATCAGTCAAAATAATAAGTATAAATTTGACAGGTAGTCATATTTTACACATTGCCCCTTTAACGAGAAGACGTATCGCTCTGCTGTTGGAGTTTTGTTAACTACAGAAACACTCGTTCCGTTTGCAGCTGTGCTGCTGCAGAGCGGAGGTCCTTTACTTACGAGCGACCTTTGACGAGTGCAGGCAGCAGCTGCAGAGAAGCACCTTAACCAGACAACAGACAACGTGTTTAATTCTGGCTCGATATCAAGAATAATTAGTGACAGCTGACATGATGTTTGTGAGACAGGCGGCGCTGGCTGAAAACGAGAAGCTGCTACTGGAATGTTTTGGACGTTGCCGTGCGTTATTGAGAAAAATAACAGATTTATTAGCGTCTAAATATACCAGTCAGATCCAGTGGGTTATTTTAACCTTTTAGCCCCTATAGGGGTTAGTATACTAACATCTGTATAATACTAACATCTAGAACCAGAGCCACATGTAACCAATGAAAATTCAAAGCTGCTTTCCAGTCCATGTGTCCAGTTATTCAGTTCACCTGAATATGACGGTCGTAGGGCTGCAACTAACATTTTTGTTTTCATTGTTGATTAATCTGTTGATTGTTTTCCTGATCGTTTAATCAATGCTTTGGTCTGTAAGATGATACAAAAAAAGAAAATATCCACATCTGAGAAGCGGAAATCAAGGAATTTTGACTTATTTTTTCCTCAGACGATTATTCAAATAGCTGGTGATTAATTTCCTAGCCGACAACTAATCGATTAATCACTGTAGCTCAATTGGTTTGCATCTCCAGTGAATGTATTTATTGAAACGTGTCCCCCCGTGTCCTTCGTCTGCCTCCTGCACGTTTGAATCTTTCTTAAAGCTGCTGTCGAAGATGCAGACGAAGAAATCAGACTTTTGCACAAACAGCCTGATCAGCTTCTGTAACCAGATGTGATGATGTGATCTGTGTTCACGCAGATGGAAAAAAGAGTCTTGATGCTAGTTTGTAGAAACTGATGTTAGTTAAACTTTTATGAGACTTTGGTTTACAGTTTTACTTCAGTTTCTTTTATCCAGTTTTTATTTAAAGCCAAAATACTCCAGAAGGTTGTTTTGTTTGTTTGTTTGTTTGTTGTTTTTCATTGAAATGTTTGGTACCTGTTAAATTCACTAGTTTTTTATGTTTCTTCACAGAGCTGATATTTCTCTTCAGGTGGTCCTGAATTCTTCTCAGTTCAACCTGCTTACTTGTTCTTTTTAGCTGCAGTTTTTACCGTTAAAACACGACCTAATGTTTCAATCACAGCGTCGTATTCGTCTTACTGTTCCTATTACTGTAAGACATTTTATTCCCATGATGTCCATAGGTTGCATAACGAAGGAATAACACCGAAGGCTCATCACTTTCGTTGATGAAAGGGTTACTGTGATCGCAGAGAGCCTAAATTAGACCCTGTACTACTTCAAAAAGTAGCAGAACCTGTCAAAAAAAAAAAAAAGACTTTTGTAGAAGTTGATGTCATTTTATAAAAATAGTTTCTTTTTCAGTTGTCGTGTGTCTGGACAGAGTCGACGACGAAACGGAGAGATGAAAGGGATCGTGATGAAAAATATGAATACTGTCCTCTCGTTTCAAATGCAGTGGATTTATTACAGCTGTGAGTTCATGAAAGTATAAGCTTTTTTTTTGTACTGGTGAGTTATGTGCTTGGTTTATTGAAGGGTGCAAGACTTTGAAACACTTTTTCCCTCTGAGTTGTCCAAAAAAAAAGGGGCTTTATAAACTCTAGCAGAGACTTATAGATGCTTTCTGAGCTCTGTGATTATTACTGTCGATAGCAGAGATTAAAAATATTTAACAATGCAGAGATTTTCAAGAGTGATGTCAAATTAGAAAGTGATGTCAATGTTGGAACAATAATTTTTTAGTCAGTTTGTCCTCATACAAGACGATTGGTTGAATATTTTAGTATTGAATGTCTTCAAACGTCTGGCTAAAGAAAAGTTCTGTTTTTTTGTTTTGGATGTAATTTGTACAAAGAGGGCTCCTACATATTGTATAGTACATGATGTATAAAAGACAAATGGCCTTTTTGTTGTCCCCCCTCTTCATCGTTTGTGTGCTAGATGTTTTGTGATCAAGAGTTCCTTTCAATATAAGTTGTGTATAACCGAGGGAAAAAAATGCTGCAAAGATATGCATTAAGTAAAGAAATGTTTTAAGACAGTTGGTTTGTTTGGTTTTCCCTTCAACACCAGGTTTGTGGTGGACTCTGACTCGCCGCTTCAGGACCGTAAACAAACAAAAGAAGAAAAATGATGTCACAGATAATTATGGACGCAAAGGTACGAGAGTCTCACCCTCAGAAAATACAAACCCCAGTTCCAAAACAGTTGGGACGTTGTGTAAAACATAAATCAGAATGCAATGATTCGCAAGTAATTTTCGACTTGTGTTCAGTTGAATTCGGTACAAAGACCAGATATTTAATGTTGCATTTTGCAGTGAGATCACATTTCAGAAATCACAGACGTTTTGACCCCCTGAAGCGCCTGAAGTTAGATAACAAGCAAGAATGAGAGAATTTCACTTTAAAAACTTCAACAAATAGTGTCCTCAGTTCCCAAACATCACGGTGGGTAAACATGATCCTGTCACAACTTTTTAGCAACATGTTGCAGGCATCAGATTCAGAATGAGCGTATATTTACAAAAAAACTATAAAGTTAATCAGTTTGAACAGTAAATATCTTCGTCTTTGTGCTGAATTCAGTTGAATTTAGGTGGAAAAGTTTTTGCAAATCGTTGCATTTTGTGTAGAAGTTTTACACAACGTCCCAGCTTTTTTGGAATGTGAGTTGCGTCATGGTATCTGGTGACCCTATTTCTTTAAAATGTGTTCATCTTTGATTGATTTGTTTTTTAATCTCTCAAATATATCAGCACCAGCCTTATAAAAATTCAGTAAAGGTTAATTTATACTCGCTTGAGCGAGGCTTCAAAGGCCCAGAGTGAGCTATTTAAGTTGATAAAACCATACGGCGTTATCACAGGATATCGGTTTTCCAATATGTCAGAGTTGGGGAATCTAGCAGGACAGAAATAAGACGTACTAACTGCTTAATGTGAAGTTTAAACATCTTGAAAGCAACAACAACCTGAACAGACCGACTCACTACAAAGCTCCAAACTGTCGTCAACATCAGCACAAAAAGTGTTCATGAGGAGCTTCCAAGACTGAGATCAACCTGCAGGGGTCATGCCTTTAATTTGATAGGACAGCTGACAGGAAAGGACCACATGCAGGAGCTGAACCCACAGCTGTGAAGTGAAATCACACTGAAAAGACAAAACAGATCCTGAGAAAACTGACTGAGCCTCTCTCATCTCTGTGAGCTTCATGCAGGCTGATACCTCTCCGTCCACATGGTGGCGCTCTTACTCTTTGTTCCTGCTGGATCAGTTTTGGTGGGGTTGTTCCTGGTCCCGGCTCAGGATGAAGGCTCACTCAGGGTTCAGCCTCAGGTGGTGTTTTCCTCATATGACCTGTCAACAGTGAGCTCAGCGCAAAAACAAACCAAACAATTTTCATTTTATATTATTACTTAAATCTCTGCAGCAGCAGCAGCAGCAGCCTGAAGGTACCTGTGGGATCAAGAACCTCGAGGAGGTCCGGTGAGGTGATTTTAGGGTTTATATTGAGGTACTTTTGAGGCCAGATATCAACTTATCCCATTTAGGTACAGTGGTGGTGAAGAAGATGGAGACAGTAGTACTGAAATATTAAAAATTATTGTTATAAATCTTTGGAGAGGAGGGGGGTTGCTTTCCGTTAATAAAATGTTCTTGGCCATGGTTTCCCAAAGTTACGTCAGTGGACATACTGCATTATTTCTTAAGAAATACTTTAATCCGGCAGTCACCAGGCTTATCAATGAATGAATGGCTTAGAAATATAATAATAAAATAAAAGCAATCTCAAGACTGACCTTTTTAGTCTGACCTTTAATTGAACTTTATTCATTGAGTATTTATTTATACATCTTAATCTGTTTTCCTAGTCGGCATATCCTTTTATTTTATTTATTTATTCCTATTCGCTTATTTATTTTTCTTGATTGTTGGTATTTTGGTTTATTAATTTCTATAAATATCCTCTCTTTTTTAATATTTTATTATTTTGTGTTATTAACTTTCCACTTTATTTTTATCTGCTGTCTGGAGTTTAAAGTTATTGATTGATTGATTGATTTTAATTATTTTTTCTGTTTTGATTTCTATATTTATCCTGCCTCTGGTGTGAAGCATGTTGTGTTACATTCTGTTTGTGTGAAAAGTGATACATAAATAAAGTCTGATTGATTGATAATAATAATAAAAGAGCAAAGATTTAACTATACATTCATATAAACAACAGCATGACAAATTACAAGTAATGCACTTTAAAATATCCTTGGCATTTAGAAATTTTTAAAAAAGAAGCTAAAACAATTTTTTTGATTGCCTTATCGGTATTTAGAAAGGCCAGTGTTAACTCCAAGAGGCACATTTTAGTTTCAAACACTGAAAAAAGTATGTGAAAAAGGAACTGTGACTTTATGTCAAAGACGTCTCGTGTATTTTGTGTTGTAGCGATATCTACTTAAGTTAGCATGCTAACCAGCTAGCCTCGGCCCGTCCTGTCTTGTAATACCACTTTATACCTCAGGGGGCGATAGTGAGTCACTGCAGCGTCCAGTCAGTCAAACACGAGAAGGTGAAGAAGTTGCGCCAATTCTGCAGCAAAGAAGAAGCGAAAGAAGAATAAACATTGATTTTTCACTGCTGGAGACAAATGTTGGTGAATAAAGGGAAGAAGTTTGATGCTGAAGTCACAACGTTTCTTCTAGACAGGTAAGTAAAAAGCTGTTCACGCTAACAGTGGCTATCTAGATAAAGCTAGTAAAAGTAACGTTAGCTAATTTCACATTTCTGACAGTGTCACGTTTGCTAAGCTAGCTGTTTGTTGATATAAAGAAAGAAAGAAAGACCTATAAGAGATTCTGTGCATTTCCTTGTTTCTCACAATAGGGGTGGACACCAACTTTCTGGTGATATGCTTCAGAAAGTACAGTGTTAAAGTAATGTAACTTGATTACTCTCCGTTACTTTTGAATGGCCTCAGTACCAATGGACAAATTATTCAGTCTAATATAATGTTTTGTGTTTATTAATTTTTTTGTCCAGCTATTTCCTTCCTTCCATTTCTTCCTTCATGTTTAGATTAATAGCTGTAATTATGCACTTTTAAATGTGTTTTTTAGTAACGTTATGCTACAGTCAATCGATTCATAACTGATTGTTAAATTAATCGCCAACTATCTTGATAATCGATTCATTGGTTTGAGTCATTTTTAAGAGAAAAAAGTCAAGATTCTCAGACCTAACCACTTAAATGTGAATATTTTCTGGTTTCTTTACTCCTCTATGACAGTAAACTGAATATTTTTGGGTTCTGAGTAAAACAAGACATTTGAGGACGTCATCTTGGGCTTTGGTAAATACTAATTGGCATTTTTCACCATTTTCTGACATTTTAAAACTAACAGCTATTAATCGATCAATTTAGAAATTAACTCACAAAATTTATCGGCAGAAAATAATTGTTGGAGCCCCAGTCCAAAATATTTAGTAGTAGTTGCAGAAGTAGGGACGGCAATATTAGTAGTATTCTTGACAGGTTAGCTAGCTAATTGGATTTGTGTGTTTGTCTGTGTAGCTAACGTTAGCAGCAGATCTGAGTGGCTAATGTTAGGAGTTGTTCTGTGTAGCTAACTTGAGCAGTTGGTCAATATAGCTAACATTAGCCGTTTTTGTGTGTAGCTCACAGTAAAGATTGGTCTGATGTAGCTAACATTAGCGGCTGGTCTGTGTAGCTAACATCAACAGTTGTTCTGTGCAGCTAACATTAGCAGGCTGGTCTGATCTGTGAATGTTTCTTTAAATTAGATGTTGAGTTCATGGATGATGAACTGTCACTGTGCTGTGATGTTCTTCCAAGATAAAATAATGGTGAAGCTTCCACCCGGTGAAAACAACTTTTAACCAGACGCCATGGTAGTTAATTGACAGTGTGTTACATGTGCACACTGAGCATGGTAACATATATCATACAAGACCCCATTATTCACAGGCACAAGCTGAATGACAGGGTTCGGGTCTCGGTGTGTGTGGAGGTCGGGAGTTTGAGACGTTAGACGATCGGACAAAACACACTGAGTCCTTTTAACAGTGTTCAGTGTTTTTCCAGTGGTTGTCAGTGAAGTGTGAGTGTTTATTCACAGCTAATACAAAGATGAATACATAAAAAACACATGCAGACTGTTCTAAACTCAGCACGGTGTGGAGTCAGTCGCTGTGGATTTCCTGGCTGAGGTTTCACTGTCGCTGACCCCCTGACAGCCTTAAATCTTTCAGGTTTACCCCCAGAACTGATGCTGTGGGGTAAATTTTAAATGCACAATGAATATGTTATTTTACTTGTCCAACATGCAGATTTTTTTTTTTCTTTGCACAAAGGCAGCTTGTTCCCTCTTTATCTTTCTCCTGGTCCTGTGAGTGAGCTGCATATTAATGTTAGTGTGAGCACAGATAAATAAATGTATTAGTGTTTTTTATTTTTATTATTTTAAAGGTCTGGTGTGTCAGATTTATGGAGGTTTATTTGCAGAATACGTCATCCTGAAGAGGTTTATTTTATCATACTGACCCCTCACTTTACATTATTATTACATGGTTATAACAAGCTGCAACTAATGAATATTTTCATTTCTCAATTAATTGATTAGTTTTGTGGTCCATAAAATGTCAGAAAATTGTGATAAATGTTGATCAAGGTTCTCAAATGTCTTGTTTTGTCCACAACTTAAAAAAGTTTACTGTCAGAGATGAGTAAAGAAACCAGAAAATATTCACATTTTTCACAGAGTTTTTAAAAAATATTCATTAAAATATGACTCAAAATGATTACTCAATTAATTAATCCTGTCACAAGTCAGTTGAAAAATAGGTTCAAACCTTTCAGGCCTTTCCTGTAATGATTATATTAATTATCGATTAATCTGTTTATCTTTTTTTTTTCCATTATTTGATCCGTAAAATATCAGAAAATGGTGAAAAATGTTGAGTAAAGAAGTAAAGAAACCAGAAAATATTCACGTTTGAGGCTGAAATCGGAAAATTTTGACCTTTTCTGATTAAAAAATGACTCAAAACGATTAATCGATTATCAGAATAGATGCAGATTAATTTAATAGTCCATTAATAACAGATTAATCATTGCAGCTCTAAGTGTTTTATGTTTGTTGTTAGGTTTGTTAGTTAGTAATTATTGGTCCAACTGTTCCTCCCTTTGTTCTGTGCAATTTATTTATTGATTGATTGATTTAAAGACAAAAAATGGCAAAATTTCCACCCAGTGAAGCATATTTTCACTTGAGGCCGTAGTAATATTCTTTATTTTCACGTTCTTTATTTTAAATAGATAGATACAGATACATTTTTACTAAATGTATCTGTGATGTGATTAAAGTTTAGCAGTGCAGCTGTGTGTGTGTGTGTGTGTGTGTGTGTGTGTGTGTGTGTCCAGTACCGTACAGTATTTGGAGCAAACGGGGTGACATCAGGTTAGTCTGTAAGAGCAGCCAGACAAGACGATTTGTCTTGGTCCCCTGCAGGCTGAATGGGCTTCACCGTTATTGTAATTCAATTACAAGAGGCATGTCACTATTAAAATGCACCCAATCTGGTTTTCATCCAGAAACGGTATCATTTTACAGTATCCAGTAACGGATGAGCCCGAATAAATTGTCTTTTATTGTCAGTTAAATTTACCTACTCTCCTCGAAAAGACGCTCTGGTTGCCAGAGTGTGTTTGTGAGACAGTTAAACTGTCAGGGATCTCTAAATTTCTCATTGTCTGTATGTAAACCTGATGCTCAGTTATAATGAAATGTATTATAAATGCAGATGATGTTGAATCCAGATGTTCCTTTTGGGAAAATGACGCACTGGATCAACGGTTCAGCTGGAGAAGGCGTCACTATGCCTCAGATGCTGGCTGGATTGTTGAACCGTCTCGTCTGCGGTAATGAGACGAGGCGTAAAATAAGTTACTTGGATGTAACCTGTACGGTCCACCGTCGCTATGACAACATGAATCAAACCATGTTAATGTGAGGGATATTATTAAAGCGTGACACAGGCAGATCATGTGCAATACATGCATCCATGTTAGGGTGAAATATGACTGTAAACTCTACATCACTGTCACTACTCTACAACAGATACGCGTGAAATGTCCGTACTGTCCGTTCACTTCGCCTGTACGTCTGCACGTTTTCTGAAAGTTTATGGACATGCACCAAAGGGAGCAGTCCTTCGGTAGTCGTGGGTGCAGTGTAGCAGCGTAGCCGGTAGTTGAAGCGAGACACGACCACAGGACACGACGGAGAAGTTTTAAAAATCCAGTAGTTTTGTAAATTATGTTCGTCATCAAATACGCAGTTAAAAAAAAAAAATCTCTGATGTTATAGTTGAAATGTTGACCCCTCATGAGCCGATACGCAGCCTTAGATCCTTTGGGGGCGGGGCCCATCCTGGTTGTTCCAAAGTCGAGGCTTAAATGTAAAGGTGACCTTGTTTTCTCCAGCTGGACCTCTCAGCTTTGGAACGACCTGCCCGAGGAGATCAGGCTGCAGAATCAGTCACATCTTTTTAAATCGCTTCTCAAAACCTTAAACTTATATTGACATGACGTGATGTCGTGCAGTTTTTCTGTAATCTCCTCCCTCTATTTTCATTTATTTCATTCATCTCTTATTGTCATGTTTTCTAGTTTTCCTGTTCTTATCTCTTTTACTGTTTTGACTTATTTGACTGTTTCACTGTCTTTTGCTTGTGTCTTAGTTTTACTTCAATTTTAGCTTATTTTTTTCTTGCTCCAGTTTGGCTGTATTGTGTTGGCTTTCTGTAGTAATTTTGCCTCCAGGGTATCCTGCTCTTTTGCTTTGTCTGACTGTGGATGTATTGCTTAACATGCATGCTGGTCTGACTCACCAGATGCACACTGCTGGTGTAAGCGAGTCTTGCCGTTGGTCATTTGTTGCCAGCAGCATCGCTGCATCTGCATCTCCAGAAACAACAAAAAACTTAGCTCCAACCTATATGCTGAAAACGGCAAATTCGCACCTTGGACGCTAACGGTCCGAACATAAACAAGCTAACAAGTTACACCTCGACACTATTCTGCAGCGTTTAGCGCCGCCAAAAAGTCTGTGAGTGTTTAAAAGTAATGCAAACAAGGCAGGGTGTTTTTTTCCTCTTTAGCAGAAGGTTTATGTGTGGAGTCAAACCTTTCTCCAGCGCTGAGTGCTGTGGAGAGACGTCTGGCGATGCAAGGCTACGTCCATGCCAACATAAAGGATGTAAAGGGAGCATAAACGAGCCTTTAGATATCTAAGTATGAAAGACTAAACAACTAGTTGACTAATGGAGAAAATATTCAACAGAATAATCAATAATGAAAATAATCGTTACAGGAAAGACTTGTCGGGTGTACGTCTGTGTGCTCCACATGTTTGGACCTATTTTTCAAGTGACAAAATTCTCTGATTTCAGCTTCTTGAATGTGAATATTTTCTGGGCTCTTTACTCCTCTCCAACAGTAAACTGAATATCTTTGAGTTGTGGACAAAACGAGACATTTTAGGACGTCATCTTGCGCTTTGATCAACAGTTTTCAACATTTTCATGGACCAGACAACTTTCTCATTAATTAAGAAAATAATCGCCCAATTAATCTCAATGTAACGGAAAGTAATCTGGAAATTAAAATGATCTTTTAAATTGATAAAATGTGTTATTCAAGGCACAGTTCGATTATTTATCACTCTTCATTGAATGAATCCCTGTTTTTTTCCGAGGTGAGGCTTCATGGGGCACACAGGGAGGGACTTCGTCTCTCTATAGACTCGGTATGACAACACATCGTGTGGTTTACATTGCAGAATACTTTCCAAAACAAACCATAAGTTTGTAAGCGGCTCGAGCAGCGACCCACAGTGTCTTCTGGTTGTTGCTTTAAACAGAAATGCACAGTTGCACAACTACAGTACAGTGGTATTTTGTGGCTGCGGGGTCACGAGGAGGAAACACGGTACAGTACATGGCTTTTCTTTACTCTGGGGTCTCGTTTCATTTCCTGTATGTGTTCAAAGGATCAAAAGAAAAAAAAATCAATCCCATTAAGTTACTGGAGGTTTTATGGCGTCTGATCTTTGCCTCGTGTGTCTGCAGGAAAGAGTCTCTGATTCACATCTCAAATCTAAAAGAAAACACCACAGTGTCCGACTCTGCTTTATTTAATCGCACAGAACAAAACACTCAGGAAGGAAGGTTATAAACCTTCAAATGTCCGATGTAACTGAAGATATGTGAAACAGGTCTTGTTTTATTTTTGTAAAACCGGGGAGCTCATCTGTGCGTCCAGCATCACTGTGAGAGTATTTTTAAGGAAGAAGCAGAATCCTAATCTCTGTTTTTTTCCTCACAGGGATCATTTTGGTTTAATTACATTACTTAATCCTAATTAAACTTTAATTTAATTCACCAGTTTTCGTCATATATATCCAATTACATCAAAACATTGCACCATTTGTTTTTGCCCTTGCTGGATGTTTTTATTTTTCACTGCTTCACGCTTGTTTCTCCGTGAACGAACCATCAGCTGATGTTTGTTTGTATGCTGTGGTGAGGTGTCGTGTTGCATATTTTGCATGTGCTCTGTTGTTTGCATGCTGAGAAGTGAGCAGAGAGGCGTTCACGTCCACGAGCTGTTGTTGTTGTTGTGATCTGCAGGATTGATTTAGATTTAAAATATTCCTTGGACTTGGATGCATATGACTGTTTGTCGTGTTTGGTGCGATTAGGTTGCCTCCTGCATTTTGTTGTCGGTGTTTCTTCCGTTTCGTTGGTTAAAATTGAAGATTTAAGTTGCATGAAAAAATGAATTAATGAATAAAAGACCCAGCGAGACAGGAAAAGCAAGATAATGGGAGAGGGGAAAAAAAGGCTCAGGAGAAGATAAAAACAAAAGTGGACAGAAAGGGAGAGCAGAGTGTTTTATAGAGGTCTTCAGTCTGTGACAGCTTTCGGGGAGATCATTGTCTTGAAATGGAGACATCCGGAGGCCAAGGCATCGCTGTGTTTGACCAAGGAACAAAACAGCCTCGCCTCCTCCTTCTCCTCCTCCTCCTCCTCCTCCTCCTCCTCCTCTCCTCCTCCTCCCTCCCTGTCCAGACCTCTCCTCCCCTCCTTACATGGAGGCACAGGTGGCTGAGCTGCACGCTGCAAAAAATGATGATTGTTCCCAAACAGTCATCAAGCACAATCATGCTCGTGGGGACAAGTGTTTTTAAGACTGTTGACTTTCAATCTTGTTATTTGTTCATTTCACTCTGAAACATATCCAATTTACCGTGTACCGTGCAAGGGATAATCAACGAGTAGGTGTGCGTTAAATGGTCTGAAGACACGACGTGGAGGCGAAGAACCACCTGACGCGATTTCGTTTACCGACAATATGAAATAAAAGCATTTGCCGGAAGTTTTTGAGAAAGTTTCGCACTGAAAATCTTTAAAAAGTTTACCGTTATCGTGACAACGAATAATTGTCGTCCCTTTTACAACCAAACTCAGCTGGCTTGCTGCAGTTGATAACTGCAGATTCCTCCCTCTGTAGGTGAGTAAATTAGCTGTCTGAGTTATTTATTTATTTAACTAAAAGTTTCGTTAAATCAACCTTGCTTCTCTATAGTCGGAGTACATGTGTAACTCTCAAAAGTTCAATTTTTTCCATCCAAACCCCAACCTTTTTGAGACTATTTCTAAAAGAAAAAAAAGGCTGCTGGATCGTGTGAAAGGTGCCGGTTCGTTAATTGGTCTCTCGTCCTCCGTGTTAACTGCTTTAACGGAAGCGTCGAGGATGTCACATCAGTTTTAACCAGATAAAATAGGTTGGAGGCGGGTGAAACTTTGCTGAAACAGAGCCGGGGCGAGGGAGTTTTCATGCACGTCGCTCAACCCGCTCGCTGACGCACGGAGCAGGTTAGAACGTCCTCATTTAGGAAAACTGAAGCAATCGCTTGCTCGCTTGTTCACATCGCCTCCAGTTAGGAAATGGTTTGAGTTTTGACAGCTGTGCTCTGTAATGTTGGGCAGTGGATGGATTTCAAATGGTGATTAAACTTGGGCCGAACTACATCTGTGTTATGTAGAAATGTATAAAACCCACAGATCTATCATCAACTCAGTCATTCCCCTCAGATATGGAGGATTTTAGAGTCTTTTATCTGGTCTTACAGCCCTGAATCTTTACTGTTCTGGTTCACTGTAAACCTGTTCCTCATTTCCAGCAGCACCAGGCAGAGATAAACCTTTAATAAACTGTACAATAACAACAGATATACAAAGTTGGGAAGTTGCTAGTAAGGCAGCAGGCAACATAGACAGAGAGACTGCTTATCTTACTGTAAACAGCGCGGTCGGCTCCTCCGTGGTCGCTGCTGCACACGTTTACAAGCCAATGTAATGATAGGTCCACATTTTAATCCCAAAAGCACTCTGAGCTCCCCTCCTGCCAATAAAGTAGTCGGCATCAGAGCGACTCCGTTGTTTCTTCCTCCAGAAGCTCCAGTCTGCCAGCTGTCTGTGTCTTGGCTCCGCCCGGTCCTCTCGGCCCTCAGCGAAGCTCCGCGATAGCCGTGAGTAACCACAGCATAACCGAGTGAGCTGATCATGTTGTTCATTCGACTCTTTATAAGATTCTCTTTAGATTCAGTTTTATAGCAACTTTTCCTGCGGGAGTTTCCGTCATTGATTCAGGGTCTCACTGAAGGAATGAGCACGTACAGCTGCACTGGTAGAACGGCCAATAGCAATGCCCGGTCTGAGATGACCTGTGTTCAGTTTAAGTCTACCATGAAGGCTGAAAACACAGCCGAGAGGAGCTGCAGAAGTCTATTTCTGTCTCAAACCACTTGATTTACATTATGGTGAAAGGTTATTATGAAATTATTTCTCAATGATACCAAAACAATGTTGCCCACCGCAGCTTTTATGTTGAGGTATTTAGCCCGTGAGCACGTTATTGCAAGATGTTTGGTACGAGGGTTTTCTAACAAACACTGTGTCAGGACTTATGACCGAGTGAAAAATCTGTGTTTTTCTGTCTTTCTGCTGCAGCTTGTTGTCGGTGTGAGAGGCCTGAACTCAGCAGACTGCAGGGAAGAAACAGCCGATCAAAGCAGGTGGGCAGATCAGGCTGTCATCAGCTCATTCCCCAGCATGCAGCAGGCTCATTTCCCATCAGCCATCAGTCAGCAAGCCACTTTGTTACCGACAGGTGGGCAGGTAGGAAGCACCGACATCTGGCTCCTGTGCTACCTGAAGGCTGTAGGTGTGTGTTGGGTGAACAGGCGGGTTGCTGTGTAGTTTTGTGTGTTCATTGATCATTTCATCACTTAGTCTCATCAGTCATGTCTCTAGGTATGTGTTTGTCTCTGTGTGTGATAATGTTTTGTCTCTGTTTGTAGTCCCATATCTTGTGTGTGTGTAAAAGATGTGACGGCATCTCAGTGAGGTTTTAATGTGTGAACTGTTGTTTGTCAAGATTTAAATACAGATGTTACACTCTGAGGTAACTACCCAATAATAGCTTTGGGTTTTTAATAACCTGCATGATGTGTAAAGGTGATCTAACCGGAGGGATCAGAGGCAGACATTCAGATGTAGGAACGTCAACAACCAAGACTTACAAAGAGTCACAGATATCATCAAAACAGGGAAAAACCAGGAAAATAACTGGGATATTTTAGTCTTTCTGTCAGGACCTCATGAGGCGATTACAGCAATAGAAAATTTAAATGTATTTATTACCGACAGAACAGACATATGGGAGCAAAAATCAGTAAAGCAGCTCGATGCTCTAAATAAAATTATTTGTGTATCTGCTGCGGGTACAATAAGTCGGTCTGTCTTCAGGCTCAGGCTGATATTATCAGACTAATAATAACCACAAACAGTGCAGCTGTTCAGGACAAAAATTTGAACCACATTTCTCCTGAATGAGTCAAGATTAACTTGAAATGGAAAATAAATTAAAAAAAATAAAAAATAAAGAAGGAAAGACAGCTGTTTTGGCAAAAAAAATAGGAAAAAAGTGTGTTTTGATTCTTTCATCATTGAGATGAAACAAACATCTTTGTTTTTTATTTTATAAATATGCATGAATAATTTTATAGCCACCATTGTTGCTGATAGGGTTACTCCTGTTTTCATGGGCAGTTTTTTTAAATTATTATTCTATTATTATTTCTGAATTGCAGACCACTGCTATTAATAACAGACCGTTGCTTTGGATGCAGCTCTGATCATACACCCTGGAGGAGTGATAAAGTCATTTAAATATTTTATATTGAATTTTTCTTTATCATAACAAGAAAAGACCTCCAAGCTGCAACCTACACGCTGAAAACGGGGGTTACTAACGGGACGAGAGTAAACAAGCTAACAGCTGTTATCAGTCACGTTGTCATTTTAATGCCAGAACTCGCCTCCCGAAGTGCCAATGTTCCGCCAAAACAAGTTCCCTCTCAACACGATTTTGCAGCAGAATCATCGCTGCATCCTGGGCTCAGTGCCGCCCAAAATGTTTGTGATTGGTTTAAAGAAATGCAAACAAGGCGGGGCGTTTTTGTTCCTGTTATAGCAGAATGTGCGTGGAGTCAAACCTTTCTAAGTGCTGTGGAGACAGGTCTGGCAATGCAAGATTACCCTGTCAGGGTTTACTTTGCACTGTATATTATCTGTTTTTGGCTGCATTTGAAGCGGGAAGTTTTACATCCAGTCACTGCAGTGATGTTAACAAATAAACCAGGCCATGCAATTTATTGATAACCCTGCAAATGTGGTTAAATAAAATTCCTGACAGAAGTCCTCTGAGTCTGAGACAGAGACATGACCGTGTAAAAATGCAGCGGATTTCATGGAGATACCTTCAAAAGGTGGTCTTGAGATCAGTCTTGAGATCAGTCTGAGACCAGCGGGCCTTTTCCATTGGCACTTTTGGTCGCACTGAGTCAGACCGTGCTGTGCTGGTTTGCGTTTCCATCACCACTTTTAACGTGCCGACCTGTGCCGAGTCATGCTCGAGATGGACCCTCTCAGGAGCCCAACCCGCCTCCAAGCGGGCAGCAGTGACGCCTCACCAAATGCGGCCAACCTGTGACGAACCCCCACCTCCCCCTCAAACAAGGACAGTGAACTCGTATCTGTCAGCTCGAGTCATTTCGTGTAATTTTGTAGCTTCTCACTGAATCTTTGGATTGAAGTTGAGTTTCTCTCCTGCGTCGCTGTTCGTACTTTCAGGAATCTGTTTTATTTTTATCGTTTCAAGTTCGTTTCCAGCTGCACAGGAGTCGTGATTAGTTACCGCTGATGAAAACCAGCGTTTTCTGATTTTGCTGCTTCACAATAAATCACAAAATATTTTTAATTTATAGGAAACACAGTGTGCAGCTAGCCCTGTTGTTATGGAGATGCTGCACATGCATGGACTGCAGATATAAATCTTAAATTTTGCTGAATTTATTACTCAGTCTTTTATCTTTTTTAGGGGACCCAAATAAAATTTCCTGTGACCCACCTGTGGGTCACGACCCAGTCTTTGGGAATGACCGGTGTAGTCCCGATCCCGGCCTGAGTCTCGTGCTTTAATCGCTCACATGTCAGCCTGTCTCTCCCAGTGAGGTGTTTACATTATTTTGTCCACCCCCTGTAAACTCTGTTGTGCATTACTGTGGAGAGAGAGAAAAGAGAGTGTGTGTCCTCTTTTTCTGTGGGTTTCTCAGCCGTCTGCTGCAGGTGGCCGGGTGGTCGGGTTACAACAAGTGAAAGTACACACACACACACACACACACACACACACACACAGAGGGAGAAGCATGCACATATTACACACACACACCTCTCCCTCCATGACATCTGAAAATTCCTATGGATTACTTCTAATTCTTGTGACAGATGGACAAATGGTGGTGTGTGTGTGTGTGTGTGTGTGTGTGTGTGTGTGTGTGCGTGCGTGTGTGTGTGACAGAGCAGCAGCTGGGAGCACGAGGTAAAACCTGTAGCAGACCAACCAGCAGGCTGCTGGGACTGTCAGACACCTGTTTGAACCTCCTCCTCCTCCTCCTCCTCCTCCTCCTCCTCCTCCTCCCCCACGGACACTTGATATGTGAGAGGAGGGGGGGTGAGGAGGGGAGGGGTGAGACAGAAACAGATAGAGCAGGAGGAAGGGGAGAAAAAAGGGAGAAAACAGCTGGATCAACTGAATGTTTCCGTTTTCTGTTTCCTGTCTCCCGAGTTGTCAGTCGACTGTTTCTAGCCCGAAGACTTTTAAAGGGACAATCAGTAACTTTTTAACGTCTGTCCAACACTAAACTGTTGATGATTAACGCTGCTGGGACAATGCAGGGATTGATTTATTTTACCGGATGCTGAAGCTTTGGATTCTCACTAAGAAACCTTTAAAGTCAAAAACAAATTGGAAGTTTATCCAGTTTATCCATGTTTTAAGTTCTGATTTAAAGGAGCTGACACAGTTTCAGGTGTTCAGGAAGTTTGTTCCTCAGGTTTGGAGCAGAGAAACTAAAGGCTGCTTGGTTTGAGTTAAAACCTGTTCGAGATGATCTGAGGAGACATTTAGTGCTTTATAGACAATTTTTAAATTTTAAAGTCTGTCCTTCGACACACAGGAAGCCAGTGCAGTGATTTAAGCTCTGGTGTAATGTGCTCCACTGTCTTGGTGTTGGTGAGGTTCTGGACGAGCTGCAGCCGTCTGATTGATTTTTTTACTCAGACCTGTGAAGACACCGTTAGAATAGTCCAGCCTGCTGAAAATGAAAGCACGAACAAGTTTTTCTGCATCTTGTTTAGACAGAAATCCTTTAATTCTTGACGTGTTTTTAAGGTGGCAGAAGGCTGATTTAGTAATTATCTTTATGTGACTGTTGAATCCAGAACTACAGCAAGATTTCTGGTTTGATTTGTAGATTCAAGATGAGCTCTGACTTCTAATCTTTGTTCTTTGGGGCCAAAAACAAGCAGATGTAGGGGACTGTAGTCATGTGGTGACACTGTTATGTAGAGTTGTGCGTCATCTGCATAATAATGGCAGGCGATGTTATAATACTCCATAATCTGAGCAAGAGGGAGCACGTAGAAGAAAAGTCTTTGCAATAATGTCTTGTTGATTTGAAAGTAAAGTGTGTCTCAGCTTTACATGCATTTTGGATGTGTTGCCTTTTCCTGGTTTTAAAGGCTGCATCACAGTAAAAGTCATTTTCTGAACTTACCAGACTGTTCTAGCTGTTCTGTGATTGGCTGTTACCCACTTAGTCATTTTATCAACATTATGTATGATTATTTATTGTAAAAAATCACCAATAGATAGTTGATTTTGTCCACATCACCCAATGAAATTATGACAAACCCATTTTATCACAACATATCACAACATGTTGTCAGTCACAACCCACATGATCAATAATTGTCAATATCGACAGATATGACACGTCACTCTCATAGGTTTTTTCAGTTATATCACCCAGGCCTCACTCCAGCCTAATAGCCTGAGTTTAATTGATACATTTTAAGCCAAATTCGATGGGAGTGAGTTTTCAGTTCGAATATCAAAATCAAATTGAAATCAAAAAGCAGTTCTCACAGTGTGTTTTTGCAAGCTAACCCACTGACAGCCATCAACTCTTTACCCGCCAGCTTTTCTTTTAAAAAGTTGCCAGCCAGAGCCAGTATTTTTAACAAAATTCACTGATTTTTCAACACCCACACAAGATTCAGTTCTATGAATATATTAAAATGGAATATATCAAAAGAAAGAACAGATCTTCTAGTTTCAGACACAGAAGAACGTTTTGTTTGAGCTTCATTCATTATAGTCTTGCTGTGTCCTGGCAGCTGTGGAGGTGTGGCAGATCATTACTTGTATGCCCTGATAACTTTACATTTATTACTTTACATCTTCATATTCTTCCTTATAAAGATATTTCTTCTCTATGGTTTGGAAAAACACACCTGATTCCACAAGTACTGATTCTGCAGATTCTGCTTTTCAATTAGATTAATGAAATTGACAGCCCATTTCAATAAATTTTCAATTTAATATTGAAATTGTGACACCCCTACTGTTGATATCAGTGTAAAAACCCAGTGTTGGTCGGGCTCTTATCAATATTCTTTGGTCGTTGTGATTATATTGATCTAAATCAGACCGATATCTATTTTAGTTTCTCAGATAAATAAAATTGAGGCGGCGGATGTAGCAGGTGACAGGTGCTATTCAGTGGTTTTGGAAGTTTTTGAACTGTCCATGTTGTCTACAGCTTTATTTATTCAGCTCCTTTAATACACACATGCAGCCCAAAGTGCTTCAGAAAGCAAAATCAAAACAACGCAGACGAGGAAAAAATAAAATAAAAGCAAAACAATATTTTAAAAAACAATAAATAGAATGAAATAAAAGAAACACCAAGGGTGAAAATAATTTAAGCTTAAGTTTATGACATTACTTCTAATAAAAAAGTTTGTTAAACAGTAAAGATAATATATCAGAGCTTTATTGTAAAACCCTCCAGATAAATCTGTCAGCTTCATTTGTTTCCTGCCTGCAGACGTTAACAAGATGCCTGAAGGAACTTTTTCTCACGTCAACGTCTCTCCACTCGGGCGTTCAGTGTTGGTTCGGGCCGTCCTCGTGATTTATTCGGTGTCAGAATGTTTGCTGGGAAACGCGGGACGGACGGAGTCGAGAGGAAGCCGAGTCGGCCTCCCGACCGCAGGGAAACAGAGCCAAAGCCGCGGTCAGACAACAGGTGAGCGGTTACGCTCTCAGGCACGTCTCATTGATATTCTAACCTATTGCACTTTCCCAGGGAGAGGACTCCCCTGTGGAAACACATTACTGCCTCCCCCCACCTCCCCCACCTCCCCCTGCAGGCTTTGATCCTCTCAATGTGAAGCAGATCGTAGCCGAGGCTGAACGGCAGTTAATTCGGCCGGCGTGGCTCGCAGGAGACAGCAGGAGAGAGGGAGAGGATGTGAGAGTATCTGTGTACGAGTCAGTGTGTGGAGGACGCAGCAGAGGCGCTAACTTAATCAACATGTGTGTTTTTAAAGGGTTAGTTCACCCAAATAACAAAATAAAAAGCTCTCTTTAGTTGTATCTAGCCATGTTTATATGTAGTTTCAGTTTTATTTTTGTTTTCAGTCCACAGTTAATATTAAGCTGTAAAGCGCAGTTACTCAGGGGTGGAAGTAACTTATTGCAACTACTTTTATTACTGTAGTTAAGTCATGTTTTTGGGTAAAAACATCTCGATCGTGCCCTGGTGGCTGCAGCACAGGTCATAAACAGGGGTGGAAGTAATTAATTACTACTACTTAAATTACTTTTTGGCAGTACTTTTGCATGAATATTTCTCTGTAATTTTACTTGAACTTAAGTACACATTACACAGTGTAATCTATCAATATATAAAGCCTTCTGATCACCTACGGGTGAATGAAAACATGACGTACGGACGTAAAACAGAAGTTGGGAGTAATTTAGAAACAAAGTATTTTCACTTGATTGCTGGGAACTGATCATTGGTTAAAAAGTAACTAATACTTGTGCTTTTATTTTTATAACATCAGTAGTTTTACTGGTACTTGAGTAATATTTGAGTAACATAACAGTACTTGTACTTGAGTACAGATTTTCTGTACTCTTTCCACCACTGCATTTACTCAAGCTGAGTTTTTTTTTTTTTACAGACATACTTTGAGTATTTACATTTTTATGCTACTTTAGACTTCTGCTCCTTTACATTTCAGAATATTATAATTTATTACTTTTACTAGCTACTTGTCAGGTTAAAACTTTACATAAATCTGTACAACTTTTCAGTAACCTCTGACCAGCAAAAACAGTTTTTGTAGGAAAAAAAAAGCAGTATGATACAACGCTGCAACGTTAGTGTCAGGTTGTTGATTGTTATTTCTGCTGCCCACAAGTGGCCAAAAAATAAGTTCTTCTTATTTTTCCCCAACATGCCAAGTTGATGTTTTTTGCTAAAATCTTCACTGTAGATCGTAACAAACACTATCAAAAGATGTAGTTTGATGACGTCGTGAAGTAGTGAGGGATCATGGGAGTTGTTGTCGTCATTGTTAAACAACCACCGTTGTCGATTAAAATCTATCTGACATGACTCAGGCAGAAATCATGTTCAGAGATGAAGTAAAGTTTAATTCACGTTACATTTAGTCACATATGCCAGCTTCCTTCTTCAGTCTGACTTATCTTTGTGTTTTGCAGAAAGTTTTAGCAGCTAGTGGCATCGTTGGGTTTGAAAATGGTTGGAAAAATGTGGGATAATAGAAATACACAACTTTTCCCTCAGCAGAAGGAATAAAAACAAGGAATTTACTGGTATTCATTTCCCAGGAAATCCCAGTTAAAACAAAAAATAGTTTTTACAGCACAGTTACAACATAGTTTAAATGTTTTTTGTTGTTTTCTGTTACTTAGACTTTGTTCAGTCTGCAGCTTTTTCCTCAAGACAATAATCCTTAACTGAAAGTGAAAACATGGAGACAGAGCAGGACGGAGGTTTTCAGAGTCCTGCAGCACAATGACTTCCTTTCAGGAAGCTGCGGGTCGACTCGGCGAAGCTCTGAACGCACCGCAGACTGAAACGAAGCCCCACGTCTGAATCCAACACCTCTGTTTTGGCCGACCTCTGGCCGTTTAAGGAGGCACGGGTCACTGCCCTCGCCCCTCCTCGCGGGATGATGGTCTGCGGATGTCCGCTCGCTGTGCCAGGCATCTCTCTCCCCTCCTCACCTGGGGGGGGGGGGGGCGTTCCAGGAAGGAGGATTACACAGTTTGCCAAATACCTGGGGATAACACTCAGGAGGCTGTTATTAAAGACGAAGAAAATTCTGCTTATTTCACAACCTGGAGGATAAATTAAAGCTACTACAAGGAGTTTTTAACTGGTTATCAAACAGTCACAATTTATTATTGATGCCTCGATTTGTGACTCAGATAAACTGATGAGACTGAGCTTCCTGGAGTCTGGGGAGGAGGGGAAACAACTCACAGCAACCAGACTGTATATTAAACAGGATTTCAACCTATTTAAACATGATGTTCCTGAAGTAAATAATAAAAGTAAAAATGTTTTGAGTTTATTTGCTCATTATTGCTCATCATTGTTCGTCGTGATTTTGTTTCCTTTTTTTTTTGCTCTTGATGAATCAATGCATTCTTTAATTTTGAAAACTTCCCCTTATATTCTTGTTATTTCGCCTCTATGGAACGTTATTGGCAGTTATTAACTGTCTGTAGTAGTAAACTGCTTTTCACAGTAACCATGAACTTGGTCGCACTGACGCGCACTTCCATGCACGCGCGTGCACGTGATATGTTTTAGAAGCGATGCGCACCAGAAAACAAGGCTCCACCCTGGTTCCATCTCACTGTATTTGGACCGTTGTCCTCATTTTTGCGTCAGCAATCGCTAAATATTGTAAGAGATTGGGACTAAACAGCTGTGGAGCCTTAAGAAAACCACTTATCAGTGAGGATAATCAGAAAAAAACTCTGATGAGTCCAGATTGACCCTGTTCCAGAGTGATGGGGGCATCAGGGTAAGAAGAGAGGCGGATGAAGTGATGCTCCCATCATGCCTTGTGCCTACTGTACAAGCCTGTGGGGGCAGTGTTCTGATCTGGGGTTGCTTCACTTGCTCAGGTTGAGGTTCAGAAACGTTATGTGTCCAGAAAAATGAGTTCAGCTCCGACCTGAATAAACTGAACGAGCAGGTTTTTACATCAGTGGATTTTTTTTCTTCTCTGATGACACGGACATATTATCATAAGATGACAATGTCAGGATTCGTGGGGCTCAAACTGTGAAAGAGTGGTTCAGGGAGCGTGAGACATCATTTTCACACATGAATCAGCCACCACAGAGTCCAGACCTGAACCCCACTGAGAACCTTTGAGATGTGCTGGAGGAGACTTTACGCAGCGGTTCAGACTCTCCCATCATCAACACAAGATCTTGGAGAAAAACTGATGCAACTCTGGACGGAAATAAATGTTGTGACACTGAATAAGCTTATTGAAACGATGCCATTGCGAATGAGTGCCGTAATCAAAGATAAAGGCGGTCAAATGAAATATTAGAGGGTGTGACTTCTTTTTGGCCGGGCAGTGTAATTACCAGAAGATTGTAGTTCAAACCAATTGACAGTGTTTGTTCCACTGTCAGACATTTCTGCTCTTACAGTTTCATCTATACTAGTAGTATTGTTAGTTAACTTAATGAATAGGTAAGGGATAATACTGCTTGTCCACACCAGACAGGCAGAATGGAGGCATTTTATTTTTTTATTCTGTTGTTTTTTACATTTGAAAACTGGTCACCATTCACCTTAATTGTTGGGAGATTCTGCAGCAGTGTTTTCCAGTAAAACTCCACTCTGGTTTTCATTTTTGGGTGAAGTATCCCTTCAGATGAATATAAAAATAAATATTTGCCGGACTTTGAAACCTCAATAGTAAAAATCTTGTTTTTGTGTGTTAAGCCTTAAAGCTCCCTCCAAAGTGAGTAGAAAACGAGAAAGTCCCCTCCGTCTTTATTTAAATACCCGACACAAGTGAAATTAATTACAAGATTCTTCTCTTGTAATTTGAGCAATTAAGAGACAAATTGAGATTTTTTTTTTCACGTCTTACTCCACCTCTCCTTCAGAGTCGTGCTCACGAAGAGCTTTTGTGTTTCAAATGAGGAGGGATAAAGGAGCATGTGAGGCTTCAGAGCCTTGCTCGGGGGGTTTTAAGAATGAAGGGATCTTTTTGCCTTTGGTGCTGATAATCGACGGCTTCTCTCGTTTCCCTTCAGCACAAAAACCTCCTCTGTCTGCGTCCGTTACTCTCCGAGGGAGCGTTTTCACCTCCCCGGGGTGAGACTGAGCCACCTGTAAGCACAGATTTAGGAAGACGCTGCGTTCTTTTCAACTTCCCAGCGTTGGTAGACGGTCAGCTGTCATGTGTCTTTTGTTGTTTATGTGATTTCTTTAGATATGATCTGATTTTTTGATTTACACGCTCCAAATGTGCAGTAACATCCAAATTC
>JAJHUR010085278.1:31443-53388 GCA_027495735.1 Lutjanus campechanus | reverse complement strand
AAGACCTCGAGATACCAGAGAGTTTACAGGAACCTCAGCAGCTCCGCTATCATGTTTCCCCCTCCTCTCCTCCTCTGACCCGCTGTGGACGTCTGATCATCTGAGTACTTAAGCCTGGAAAGCTCCCCTCCCCAAAGCCAGACATTCTGCAATTTGTCTCCCTCCTCCAGCTGTTTCTACCTCACTACCCCGGTCCTCATTTCCCATCATGCAATATATACAACCGCTCCCCTCTGCCTTCCTCACCTTTTCATGCATAATGATATTTCCTCCAGAAGTCCTCACTTTTTCCCCTTATTCCCTTCCAGGTGTGTCACCCCCCCAACACACACACTCTCCTTTTGCCCTGTTTTAACACACACACACCCCACTAGCATTCCTATATGGTGAGCTCAGCCAAACACACACACACATTTACACAGTACCAGCTATTTCCTCGAGTGAGCGCAGCATGCTATCTCACAGCAAGACCAGCATATTGTTCTGTATAAGTTTGTGAGACAGGAGGGGAGACAGTATTGGTTTTAGGTTTCTGCCTTGCCAGAGGGTTGGGGTTAGAGTTCGGTTTTATTTGTGGAGGTTTTGAGATATCCATCTCTGAAGTTTTGTGCCTCTAACCAAAAATAGTGGAGGTAAACGGAAATGTATTCGTGGCGCTTAGAAATAACATTTAACAGCACGCAACTACCACAATTGTGTTTACTTACATTGTATTAGGTTGGAAACAGAAATCTCAGAAACAGATTTCGCAAATACAACAAACTAAAACCAGAACTATCTGTATGACTAAATACTTTTAAAGTGAAAGGAGTGAGTGAAGTGGTTTTTTGGTTGGTGAACTGTTTTTATGACTTCATCATGAAAACACCATAAATGATGCCAAATCATTACATGATAGCATATGTAACAATTTTCAGTTTGGTACACCAAGCAACTGACCCTTCCTAAATCCCAACTCTTTTTTGTCTTTCAATGACAGATGAGCCTTTAAAAAGACAACCAAATTTTGAAGATTTTGCGAGGGGACCTGCACTGACAAGGCATCAGGCTACAAGTCATTTATTTCCAATGAAGACGGCAACATGCCAGAAACTGATCTCCCCCACTTGCCGCTGCAAGTCAGGCGTGACAAACAAAAGCTGAACAATGTAGTTGACCACATTTGGCCATTTAGTAGCTGTGTCGCCAGTAATGTAAACAGTAAAGACAACATATATTAACATTATGAGTTAGCTACTGTTAGCAAAATGCTAACTAACTAGCTAGATAATCTACATCAATTATTAGCTAGCCAGTTAGCTATCATTTTGCTAACATTAGCTAGCTATATTTTGAGTTTACGGGGGGAAAAAGAAAGTTGACCAAGGTAACGAGCTTGCTCAAGCTCAATCAGTTTGATTGACATCACACATTCCCATGATCAGTGGTGGACTCAGGTTGTCTGAGGGGCAAGGGAGAAAAAAGATAAGGGTGCCAAATGTATGCACCAGCGGGCTAAAAGTTGGAATGCACTTCATCACATTCTGTCCACTGGAAGGGCCACCCCTACCCCAGTCCCCGCCCTCCGTGACAACAGCTTGCCACAGCTTTCTTCACAGCCAGTGCATAAAATCTATACTTTAGAAAAGCATCTGTCCTGCACGTGTTTGACTTTTGAGAAACATGCAAGACATTGTCTCAATACATGGGACGCAGGTAAAAAATGCTGTAAAGTGGGACACCTGGTGACCCTATCCTGGAGGCAGCTGCTTCTTAGGGAATAAGCTCTGATAAACCCACTGCAGCAAACAGCAGACCAAGTTAGCGATTAGCTGCTGAACCATTTAGCAGCTAAAGATCCAGATATTTCTCACAGAATGAACAGCGTGTCTACGTTTGCTCACTTTGAAGCGACTGTAAATGAATGTGAATGTTTCCGGTTGTTTGTCTGTATGCTTACATCATCTATCCGCTCAATTTAGTGGTTTCTGACAGCAGAGACGGGCTCACCAGATGCTGCGGTTCTGCTTCCAAACAAGCTGACGTTATCTAAACACAGCATTGATGCATCAGATGCACCAGCGGTGAAATAATGTTCTCGGTCATACACGGCGCAGAAATCAGCCTTGTCTATTTAATTCCACTGTGACAGCCAAGTCTGAAACACAACCAGCTGCTCAGAGTTATTAGTTGCCAAAGAGCGGAGGATCTCCAACATGGCTGCCTGAGGGAGCGCTACGTCTCCTGAAAGCCTTTTTCAGTTAACGCAGATACAGTGTGACTTGTGGTTTGATACTGACCTTGAGAAAACATGCACAGCTATCAGCGCTACACTGTTGACCTGAGCGGTGTTGTTCTGTGCCAAAGGGGACGACTATCACCACACCGAGCTCCATCTATCTGTCTGACAGGCCCACATGGAAAGTGACAGCTTGACCCACAACCTATGTGGGTCAGCAGCACCATGCGGTTAAGAGTTTGAGATAGAAGTATCTGCTCAGGACAGTGATTAGCTGTTTCCATTTGGCTGATTGTGTTTGGAGAAAGGAAAAAGAGCCTCGGCTGCAGGAAATAGACAGGGTCACGTAGACAGTGAAACGTGAACTCAGGACACTGATGATGTTTGACATTCAAACTTGATCTCAATCATTTTAGCCGTCAGGCTGCCAGATGACCAGATAGATTTTGGCAGCTGTCCCATCGCTGAGCGTATCGGTGACAGCGGTGCCTGATTTAAAACAAAGACTCCTCGAGTCTTATCACAGGAGGGGAGGCAGACACACAGAACAGAACACCCCGGTGCCTCTCACGCCTACAACAATCAGCTCATTTATCCACTTCATTGAAGTTAACGCGCACCGGCCTACTTTGAAGTGCGTCGAGTCGTGTCATGCTTCATTGATTTGTTTTGCTTTGTCTGAAGTCGTGTCAAAAAAGCCCACATGTTGGAGAAAAGTCCAAAAACCTGAAAAGAGTGAAATGGTCCAAGAATGACTCAATGAGCTGCGGACATCTGGATTTCTTTTTTTGTTCAAACCAGAGGAACATGATGCCCCGACTCTTTGTCTGTGATCCAAACGCAACATATTGGTTTATGAATGACTCCAAACAGAACACACACAAGTCCACAGGGGCAACAAGTACAATTGTGGCAAAAATAATTCTGTTGGCAATAAATCAGTACAACTAATAAATACCACGATGATTAATTTGTGCTTTGTGCTTAAATTGCTGGCTTTCAAAACTAATTTTCCAGCTTGCGCTCTGTTTTGGAAGTAAAACACTCCACCAACAGCCCTCCTGCTGGTCGCCAGTGAAGGTCAAACATGACTTCATGCTCCTTTAAAAGCAATGAGGGGTGCTGATGTGTTGTTGTTAACTCTATGATTCTGTGTGTTTCAGAGTATTGAGCGAGAGGAGCCAATCGAGGTGGACCCCGCCCCGGCACACGCCGGCCTGGAGAATGGACACGCTGCTACCACAGGTAACCACGTCACAAATGTTCCGCAACCTGCGTCAAGCTTGTCTGCAGTCATAGCGGACCTGAAAAAAGGGCTTTTAAAGGGGGACTCCACTGATTGTACACATCGAGATCAGTTTAAAGTTGAGCTGAGTTTAGTAGTCATGGGGAGTACTACGCAGCCTGTGAAAACAGTTGTGTAATGCCTTTGTGACTTTTTGATGTGTGTTACAAAGTTTGAAAAAACAACCCCGATGATGTCATCAGAGATTATGGTTAGGTAAGGTTAGCTTGGGCTCAAAGACAACAAGTCTCTAACACAGAGTTGAAAGACTTAACAAGGAAATTTGCTACATTTCATGCTGATGATCAGTCATAGTTATTGTTAAATTTAGTCAGCTGAAGCAATAAATTCCTCAGTACCGCTATGTTGACCAAGAAAGCTGAGTCCTTCTGCTCCCAGAGCCGTGCCGGTCTGTCGATTTGTGCTGCTTTGACCAAAATTACTACCATAGCACAAATCAATAGCACCTAACCCTAACCCTAACCATGTACCCAGACAACCGATGAGTAGCACATCTTGATAGGTAGCACATATAGTCAGAACACTGGCAGTGCCTGCATTTACCAGGATGCATCGTGTGTGAGCTTCTGAGGTCCACAGCCATGTTGCCGTGTATCACCACACTATGGCTATTGGTTTGTTGGCCAAAACATAGCCACATTTACTATGGACATTCACATGAAAAGTCTCAAATTTTCCCTTAAACTAAAATAATATTTTTGAAAGACTCAGACACTATCAGACAGGGAGGGTCTAACAAAAACACCCTATTGAGTTATGTTATAGGAAATGTAGGATCCAGTCTTTTTCGAGCATGAATCATATCAGGGAGTAAAAGTCAACATATCTTAGCAGCCTCTACTGTATCCATTCTTTTTATACTCCGTGCAAGACACAAATCTTTATGGAAGCTCAATACTAAATTACTTAGAAATTATAAGGTTGTATGAGGTTGAAGAAGTTTCCTTATAATAAAGAAGTAGTTCATGCGTTTCTGATGTTTTTTCCTTATGATGATCGTGTTTGCAGTCGTTTAAATTTTTCTTGTTTGCATCCAGATGGAATTAAGCAGTTCTGAGACTACTGGTGGTTATATTGGGTCGCTTCCAGTATTCACTGTGACTCTGAGGGCAAAAAGACAGGACATTCAGGATAGCAAGTGGAGTTGAGTTAGTCAAAGCTGTGTTTTTTGGGATTTTTGACAGCTCAGTGCATCAGAATGAGCTTAAAACACCATATTGACATATTTTCCCCTCATTAAGTGGACAGTTGTTACAGTTATTTCCACATCAAGCAGAAAAGGGGCAGCATTAGAATTCATTTTGAATTGTGTGTCTGGTCACCTGATGCTTGTAAGTCCAAAGTTCACTCTCTTCTAGCTCAGTTTTGGGCTCCACCAATTCCAGAGGGAAATATGTGGCTCTTAGCTACAGTGCTTAATGTTCTACTATGTTCACTAACCAGTCACTAACTCTGTCTGTCTGCACTTTAATGCTGGGCAGGTAGTGCACAGATGGCAGTTTCTTTTTTTTACTGAAAAGTAAAAATAAGCTGATAATTCTCTGACTACGAGCAGGCCCTCCTACATTACACATAGTCGTTTAGATATATAATTAATATAAAGGTATTGATTAGTGCAGCTTTAAGAATTCTGATTAATATGATCGTTTAAAATCTTTTCATCCAACCAGAACATTCAACGTTGGTACATGGGAAGATCTCTCCACCCAGTGACCCCCCACACGAGCACACGGCCCCAGTCGCCATGCGGATGCCACACCTCCCCATCACCGCAACAACCAAGACGGCAGAAATCAAGGGTCCCGACTCCCCGAGCAGCCCTGTTGGTTCTCGGTCCCCTCCGGTCTCTGAGGCCACACCTACCAGCCAATCAGCCGCTAGCACCAAACAGACTCAACCAACAGAGGAGCCTCTGATTCAACCAGGTGGCTGATGGTCTCAACTCTATCTCAGTTTGCCAAGACGTCTTTTTTCTCTTAAATCTAAAATGCTTAATTATTATAATGATGCATTCGCTGTATACTGAGAAAGTGAAAGACACAAGTTTCCTACCAGAAAATCCTGTTAATCTTAGCTTTCAGGGGGATTTAGTATAGAACCCTGATTTCTACAATGTCCAGCTTATGACATGCAATCACATGGTATTCGACAATTCATTCCCAAGATTTTTCATACATTATCACATATAATTATTTGTAACATTGCAGCATTCTCAAAGAATGTTCTTCCATTCGACTTAACACTCAACACAACTATCCCCCGGGGCCTTGGCAGCACACCAACCAAGTCTGATGCTGATCAGATGAACAGTCCTCGAGATATGCAAAGGAGAGTCATGCATACATACTGTACATACACACAAAGATTCCTTTCTTTATTGTTGGATGATACTGCCTCCACACCACCAATTGTCACGGTCACTCAGGCATCATATTTAAACATCACCAAATGTGGTTGCAATAACACGGAACGTTGAGATATGACATTTGAGCAAACTTTGAGGGCCAACTGCCAACTTTTTCTGGCTTGGTCCAGAGATGTTCTGTACCAGATTTGGTGATGATTGCTCAAGATTTGTAGAAAGAATAACAAAAAACAGATTTGGACAAAATTCAAAATGGCAGGAAATCAATTCACGCAAATGGGCCTGACTCATACAAATAGATTTGTTTTTTGACCTGCAGAATCCAGGGGGAAAAAAATTACAGAATTTAGTTTGTGAGACTTATGATTCAAAAGTCAGGCCAAACTATAAAGTTTGTTGCTTTAGCACCACCATCTGGCCAAATTGCACTAAATTCAAGACTGCACTCCCTTGGGTCCTCAGCAACACACATGCCAAGTGTAAAGTCGTAGTGTAAGTGTAGTGTAAAGTGTAAAGAAATTTGAAGGACATACAGACACACATAAGGAGATTCCTTCCTTTCTAGTAAGATACAGGATCTCAAATGTAGCATTTACAAAGTCAGTGTATTTTACATCACCCCCCCCCCTAAAAAAAAAGCCAAATTTCTTTCTCCTGTGTTTTTTCCCAACACAAATCCAGGATAATATATTTACAACTGTCAATTTCCTTGCTCTTTGTTACTGTTAGTATCCTCTACATGGAACCCTACACCTATCAGAGCTCTGGGATCTCCCCGCCTTCAAGGTGAGACGTGCTTTCAGACACACATGCTATCCTGTTAGACAAGGCACAACATAATGGATCTGACTAACAGTAACTGTTTGTCTTTTGCAGAGAAAGCAAATTCAGCCCCCGCTAAGTCTGTGACCTACTCAGGGCTACTGCAGCATGATAGGTGAGTCAAAGGTGACGTCTTTTAGGTTTGGACAAAGTATGTTTTACATTGTCTGATATTAAAGTCGGTCCTGTCCTGCAGAGACGGTGATGTAAGAAGCGACAGATCCTTCGGGCAGGTGGGAGAGAGGAGGCGGGAGCTTGTGAGGTCACAGACGCTGCCACGTAACATCGGTGCTCAGGCTCGTCGATCCATCTTTGAGAGACTGGACTCAGAAGCCACTAACAGGTAAAGGCAATGAAATACTGCCTTCGAGTGACATTGGAATTATCGTAAATACAAGTTTCCTAAGCATTTAACTATCTGACTTATCCTCATCCCGCTTCTGCTCATGTACAGTCGCCCCAAACCAGTGGACTCTAAACCCAAACTGAAACGGTCTCAGAGTTTTGGGGTGTCCAGCGCCAGCAGCATCAAACAGATCCTTCTTGAGTGGTGCCGCTCCAAGACCATAGGCTACCAGGTAAAACAGCACAGATAATACATTACTGCTGACAATTTTCCAAAGCAGATGAGTCACTGACATTTTGTTTTAGCATGACAATCAACTGGAAAAGATTTGCTTGAGATACGTAATCCAGTGTGTCTGGCTATGTTTCTGTCAAAGTGATGTTATTGTAATGTAATGGAAACTGATGCTGTGTTCATGTCGTCAAGGGAACTTTGAAGATCTGTGCTGTAAAGTCGGCAGCAGATCAGCAGCAGCAATGTTATGCAAGAAGCTAATAAATTCACGTTATCCCTTTCAAGATGTTTTCCAGCTGGTCTTTTGGTTTTGACTGTCTGCTTGAGAATGTAATGTTGTTCCTCAACCTCAAGTCTCAGATAACTGAACTTCCTACCAGCACATGAACACACCACAGATCCATCCAGACTTTCAACCTGCAATGTAAAGCCAAAATAATGTAATTTTATTTCTATGAATTTTAGGAAATACATTTAGCAGAAGACATGCCTTTGATAAGGAACTGGAGCTGGGAGGTGTTTAGGCTAGCTTAGCGTAAAGACCGAGGGGAAACAGCTAGCCTGACTCTCTTCAAAATCAAATATACTGTATTTCTAAACACCTGTAAACATTAATCATAATATTATGTCTCCTTTGTTAATGCATGCAAAAAAAAAGGAAAGAAATTTGAAAATGAGCTAGTTGCCTAGAAATGTCCTTGTGATGCCTATTGATGTTTGCCAAGCCATTGTTCTTTTCTGTATTGGTAAAAAGATTAAAAGAAAGTTGGAGACAGCCATGCTAGCTATTTTGTCTACTTCTATGCTATATGCTAAGCTAAGCTAATTGAGGCCAATCCCTTTCATGGAACCTCTGTCGACTTATTCCTTTTCTGTAAAATATGCTATGAAATAGGCTTGTTTATGTTGAAGAGAAAAACAAGTTTTGAAAGTTAAAAGATGTTGCTTGGGGACCTCTAAAAGTAACATATAGTCACATCTTAAGTTATTTAATGTTAGCAAATCCTAGCTAGCTAAAAACTAGCTAGCTAATCTACATCAATCATTAGCTGGCTAGTCACATCTCAAAGTTACTATTAGTTAACTAGCCAGCTAATCTACATCAATCATTAGCCAGCTAGTTAGCTGGCATTTTTGCTAACATTAGCTAACTTAGGGTGTGCCTATATGTCGTCTTTACAGGTCCCCCAGCAGCATCTTTTAACAATCTTCAGAATTTGGTTTTCTTTTCAACACGGACTAGCTTAGGACCTAGTATAATAGCACGGTAAACCAATCAGAGGCAGAGCAGGATGGGACATGCCTTTGCCATCCTGAGGATTAAAAAAAATATTGCATACAGGAAACAGGAAACAGGAAAGGAGAAAGTTGAATGAGGTTAGGTGATGAGCACAGCGCAAAAAGGAGGGGACTCAAGAAAGGTCAATTGCCTCTCAGCTCCAGGTCCTTATACAGTGGACGGACATGAAAGTGGTACCATTCTCTCTCTAACGTGTAACTCTTGGAAAGAAAGTGACTTAGCTTGTTTCCCATAATACTGAGCTATTCCTTTAACAGGGCCGGGGCACACTTACATAAGTGTGCCAGGGTGGGAAAAACATAAATAACCGAAAGATTTAAAATAGGCAGCTGTAATAGGCAATTTGTTCTAAATTGGCTCAATGTGCAAAACCCATGAGGCCAACTCCTGTATGTTTCATAAAGCTTTTACCTGTCAGCACACGGTGCAGTGGTAATGCGTTAATAATCTCCCTCTCAGCTGCAGAGGTGTATGGAAGTGAGTGTCCTCGTGAATAAAGGTGTGCGTGACTGTGTGTGTGTTTTGGGGTGCTGAGGGCGCAGGGTAAAGGTAGTTCGAGTCACGGTTGAGAGCACCGACACATTGCTGCACTCTGGTACCCTTTTCTTCGTAGCAGCCTGTGCCAGCTGCTCCATGTGGCTTTGGTTATAGTCAAGCCAGGCAAAGCCAAGACTCTTATTAAAAGGGAGCAAACACACACACATGCACACACACACAAGAGGGAGAGATGTTCATCCGATGACTTGACATGCTGCGTTTCATTCAGAGCAAACTCCAGACTAATAAAGGACAGGCTTGAAATGACATGATTTCAAAAGCATGTAACAGACCAAAAGCATTAGAGGAGAGGGCAGTCTGTTTTATCCATCATAATTATGAGCCAGACAGTGAATGAGAAGATGACTTTATGAAGCTACAACAAGCTGCCAGTCACTTTTTACAAGCCATGTTCTTTTACCTCCTTCAGTCTTTCGGGTTTAACTGCTTTCTCCTGTGCGCACAAAGGATCTCGCTCACCGAAGCACACATGCACGCTCGCCACATCATCGCTTCTTCTTCGTCTCTGTCTCTCCGCAGAACATCGACATCCAGAACTTCTCGTCCAGTTGGAGTGATGGGATGGCTTTCTGCGCTCTGGTGCACTCCTTCTTCCCCACTGAGTTTGACTACGAGTCTCTGTCGCCCGCCAACCGCAAGCACAACTTTGAGCTGGCCTTTGGAACTGCAGAGTGAGTGATATATCAGAGTTCATGATGCAGTTTGATTAATTATAGTCGTTGTGGAACTGATCGTGCTCATTAAAAGGTGCAGTAATCATCAGACACTGAGGTTTTGGGAATGAGACTCAACAATCGACTATCTTACCGACCAGTGATCGGCCAGTGGTGATTGGTCACAGACTCGATTTAGCCTGAAACCAGAGCCAAGAGGAGGAACAGATAGTTTTCTCTCAGACCACTTGAATTACATCATGGTTAAAATTTATTGTGGAACTTTTGCCCATGATGATGCCAAAAATAAGCTCATCATGAGATGTTTTGATGACATCTCATGCGAGGACAGTGCTGCTTTCCCAACTGGAAAAGAACAGAAGTCTGTATATCAAATAGGTTTTTCTTTTTAGCATTAATGAGACATAATCATACATAGTAAAAATCAGGGAATTTGCAGCCTTATTGCTTATCAGAATTTAATCAACATTAATCTGCAATCAATTTTTACCTTCTATTTGTTTTGTTCTCATTTGAATGCTTTGACAAACCTTAGCATTGTGGTCTGTTTTTTTAAAGGAGTAGTTAAACATTTTTGGAACGGCACATACTGTATTTGCAGTCTTTCCGAGAGTAATATGAGGAGAAAGTGAAATAAAAATGCATTTGTAACCCTATTAGATAACATTATTGGTCGTATTGTGCACCTATTTAACAATATATGCCAAAATAAACTAAAACCATTTCTTTTCATCCCATTATCAATATCCAATCATTTTATCTCAACAAAAAAATGAAATATGACGTGTGCTTACGTAGGCTTGAACCAACCAATTTCAGCCAATAATAACATGACATTCACCCATAAATCAATAAACTTTTAGCAGCACAGAGCTAAGATTCGTTAGTTAGCAAGCTAGCGAGCTAACAGCATGGTACATCGAGTTGGTACACACCTACTACTTAGCATTCAAATCAAATTCCTCCCATTATTATATCCCACCCATCTATTCTGTTTCTGAAGCTAAGATACTCTCGAAATGTTGTTTCATCTGGACTTTAAGTTCAGAGCAAGAGCCGCAACGTGATGAGAATAACTTAGCATAAAGACTGAAAACTACGAAAAACAGTTAACATCACTTTTCCCAGTGTGAAAAAAATACATGAACCAGCACCACCTAGTTCATCAATAAACGTGTGGTGTATTGTGTGTCGTTTTAAAGGGAGTTACGCGCTCTAACTATTTCTTAGCTAACAACAGCTGGGTGAAAGGTGCTCAGTGTCCCACAGTCTTGTTGTCACAGTGAGGTTGCCAGGTTTGTCCTACACTAAAATCTGTTCTCACCAACCTGTCTGGCCACCCGTGTTGTAGACACTGACGCAGTGCAGAAGTCCCGGGCAACGAATAAACTGTCGTTTTCCAAGAAATACATACAACAAGTACATACTTCCCACAAACTACACATAGCCTTTTAATATTTCTGGTTTACACTGTCAGGTTTATTTTTGAATTTTGAAGAAAGTCAGGCTAACTGTTTGCCCCTGGGTGCCATGACATTTTTTTTTCGATGGCCGACTATTCCAGAAAGAAAAAGCCCATTGCTCCAAACTTACACACACAACTTAACTGACATGACTAACATCCTTATTTTAACCCAAACCATGATGTCTTCTTAAATCTAATCAAACTCACAATGTTAACTACATCTTTATTATTGTTACCAAGACAATGAAAATCACCTGACTATGATGATGAAGGTTACCTTAGGTTACCATGGCAAAGAAGACCATCTTTTGGAAAAATGGGTCTCCGGAGCAGTGGGCTTTTGTTTTTGGGATAACAGGGCTTTTGGTCTGATGGGACATTTCTGAATCTGAATCTCAGAATGAAAGCAAATAAACATATTATCCAAAATGTCAAAATATTCCTTTAAAGCCACAACAGAAATTGCTCAAACAACGTAACTCAGTGGTCTCATTATGCAGCAGCAGAAAGACTCATTCGTTAGTGGGGAGTCAGTGGTTTGTGAGTTTTGCTGAATTGGCCTTAAAGTTATTTATTGGCCTTCACTGCATCAACAATGCAAGTCTTCACTTTATTGTGGCGGAATGTCTCTTAATTTGTTTTCTTTGTTGCTTTTGTTTTACAGCCCACTGCAAAGTTATTATTAACACAACACACACACATTTTATATGGTGGTATTCCTGCCTGTCCTGTCTGTTTCACCACGCTGTTTTCTTTTATATGTTTGGTGAAAGGTGTGCATTCCTTCTGCCTGACTCCATGACTGCACAGAGCGCGGATTATTGTTTCAGCAGACTGATACTGTAGAGTACATACAGGCTGCACACGACACTCTGAGAAATAAGGGTTCCAAAAGGGTTCTTCCCGAAGGGCTGAGGTTCTACCCAGAGCCATTTGCTTGTGAAGGACCCTTTTTTGGAGAAGCATTTTTTTTTGTAAGACTAAGGGGTCCATTATGAACCCTTATCATCCAAAGAACCCTTTTAGGAAGAAAGGGTTCTTCAAGGATTGTTGGATTCCTTGAAGTACTCTTTTGTCAAGGGGTTTTTGTACCATAATATAAAAGGGTTCTTGGTAAAACCCCTGGGTGGGTCCTTGATAAAACACTCAGAATATGGAAAAGTTATCAGTAGAACTCCCTGAGTGGGGTCTACATAAAACCCCTGAAATATAAAAGAAAAGTTCTTGATAGAACTTCCTGAGTGTGTTCTAGATAAAACCCTTGTATTATAAAAAGGTCTCGGTAGAACTCCCTGAATGTGTTCTCGATAAATCTCTTGGATTATAAAAAGGTTCTTGGTAGAACCCCCTGAAAGTGTTCTAGATAAAAACCACTGGAAAATAGAAAGGTTCTCAGTAGAACCCACTGAGTGTGTTCTAGATAAGACCCTTGGAATATAAAAGAGATTCTTGGTAGAACCCCCTGGGTGGGTGCTCATTAGCACCCTTAGAAAGTAGAAAGGTTCTGGGCAGAAGGGTTCTGGATGGAACCATTACACTATAGAAGGGTTCTCTTATTTTTTCAGCGGAGTTTTCACCTACCTCTTATAGGGGGTTCTAAGTGAAACCTTTCCCAGCTGGTTCAAGGTATAACCCTTTATGCAGGGTCCCAAGTGGAACCTTTATAAAAAGTCATAACAGGAACCATAAAGGGTTCTCCTGTGGGGACAAGCAGAAGAACCCTGTATGGTTCTGGTTAGCGTTTTTATTTCTCAGAGTGTATAGATCAGACGTTATACAGGCCTGCAGCACAGACATGCACACGCTGTAGATCAGGGCTTAAAGACTGATTTAAGAATGTGTTATTCTTTAACGCTGCTGCAGAATTAAGCTGATTTGACTGAAAAACAATATTCACTTGGTCACAGAATCAATCCTTCATATTCAGTGTCAGCTTTAGATTTGACCTCCTAAAGAGATCACACAGCAGAGACTTATAGCACAGTAAATGTATATGAATTGTGACACGCATGGTGTTGTTCTTTAACGTCTCAAAACATGTTTGTTAGAATGTAAAGGAAAATTCTGTGTTTTCATCAGGAACTGCCCAAGACATGATATTAGATGCAGATTACGGCTTTAGAGAAGTTAGATCAACGGGTCAGGCTGATACAGGCGGATTTGTTATCTTTTTCTTGATACATCTCAGTCATTGTGTTTCTGAAACAGTTGGTCAACCAGAAGAATCAGCAGAAAATTAGTCATTCTGATGATCAACCAATGTTTGAAGTGGAGTTGTATGAGGTACTTACTGAAAGTCAGTGTATTAACTACAGTAGATATCAGTCTGCACGCCGCCAGTTTTGGGAAACATAGAGGAGCACCAGCATGGAAGCTAAGCAATGTACTGCGGTGGACAGGTTCAGCAGCAAAATGTATTTTAGTCACCTAAAAAAGGCCCACCTAAACAAATTAATATCAGTTTAAGTGTACACTATATTTTGAATATTTTCACTGTTTAACTTTGTGGTTAGACAGTCTTTTCCAACAGTTAACAGGTGTGATATCAGCCAAATATTGCTCTCTCCTGCTCAATCAGATTCCATTGGTGAATTTGATCATTTTACCTCGCAGAGCAGTGAGCCAGCTGCTTTGATCTGTTATTTTGTGTGTGTCATTGTGTGACTTTGGTGAACCCAAACTAACCTTTTAAAACACTACAGTCAGACAATAGCATAAGAAAACTAACAGATCGAGGCAGCGGCAGATCAGTGACTGCCGCTGTTCGACAGCAAGGTAAAGTGGTGAAAATATTCTAAATATAGCGCCGAGCACTGTGGGTAATACACTGACAATGGAAACCTTATATACACCCACTTAAAATAATCCAAACTATAATATGTCCCCCTTTTCCACCACTTCATTCAATTTTGCAGACCACTCAATAGACCAAAGAAACTTAAACTGATTCATCTGAATTCATCTTTGATCAGTTTCTACACATTTATGCATGAATGTATACTGTTCCATTGTCCCTAAATTCTGACATTTAAAAACCTTCCCCCTCTGACCGTTTTTTCTCTGTTTCTCCAGAGTGAAGGCGGGCTGCGACCGGCTGATCGAAGTGGACGACATGATGATTATGGGTCGTAAACCCGACCCCATGTGCGTCTTCACCTACGTCCAGTCCCTCTACAACCACCTGCGCAAGTTTGAGTGAGGCTCAGAGGATCTCATTTGATGGACTCGTCCTCTTTCAGCCTCTTCTTCAGTCTCTGTTCCAGCTGAGTGGAGATCCACAGCTGGCAACGGGAGCACTTTGAAAAGACTTCACTGCCCCCTGGTGGTGGATCAGTGAACATTCATCCACATGCTGCAGGAGGAGAAGTGCTCATAACTCGGATCACAGATACACAGTGGACACGGTGACTCATGGGGAGAATACTGTGTATGTGTGCAATGAAGAAGATGAATTTACACATAAATGTCAGGGTTGATTTGTCAATAGTAGTTTTTTTTTCTGTGTGTGTGTGTGTGTGTGTGTGTGTGTGTGTGTGTGTGTGATTGAGATGTATTGGACAAAAAGTTGCTGTGTTGTACAAATCTTTATTATCATCACACCTGTTTGAAAGTGAGTGTCCACATTAACCTTTAATATTGCACCAATAGAGAGGATGTATGTTTCACAAATGTCACTGAGTAACTCAAGTATTTGTGATGAAGCAGAGTACACTGTGGGGCAGAGTGTCTGACGGAAAGTTATGGAAAATAAAATGACGTGTTAGTAAAATGCAGCTGATTGCTGACTGATATTTACATCCACATATGCTGTGATACTGAGATGATGTTGAGATATGGGAAATGAAACCAATAAACTGTACTGTTTGACACCATAATGTGGACATTCTGTTCCTTACCGGGCGTCAAAGAGGTACATGTCTGCATTGAAGAAGGAAAGATTAAACAAATTGCAACTTTTGCAAATTGCAAGAAAGAAAAAATGAAAATAGAAAAGCCAAAAAAGTGTGATTCAACAGACCAGTATTTGCTATACTGCAAAGGTTTTCCTCAAGGGGTCTGACACCCCCTAGGGGATCCGCAGAGTTACTGCATGGGGGTCCTCCAAATTATTGTTCGATTTTTTTTTTTAAATAAAAATATCTGAAAGTACCCATTATTATGAATGAAGATAAACTGACCTATTTGTAAGGAAAAACTAAAAACATTTGATTTTTTAAAAATAATTTTTAAAAAAATTAAAAATCAACATCAATGTCTTTTTCCAGAAATCTTTAACTGGTTATTCAAGATGATCCACAGACGTTGTTTGCAGTTTCATGTAGGAACTGCTTTCTTCTGCTGAACTACACCTGGCAAGCTATCACGGTACAGTAGGAAGCACGCATCTCATGGACGAGAGGTTGAAGCTCATTGTGTAAGTAATGATCAGTGACCTTCACAAAACTGCTGCTTGACCCAGTAAACTCTGTCACCACTGCTGAGTGATTTAGTGACCTTTGGTCATCACAACTCATCCCATCTCATCAGACCATCTCTCCTCTGATCTGAGCACTCATGAACAACAGGCTTTAAACAAAGAGCTCAATGTGACAGACAGAGACAGAAGAATATGAATATGTGACATCATGTGGGTGACAGGAACCTTACACAAGAGATAAACTGCTTCTTTTATCATATTTTAAATCACAGTGTATAAGTACGTATGGATAATCCCTGACTGAATGTTTACTTTTTTTATTAAGTCCTTTAAACAACTTATTTTCACTTTTCGCTGACTTTCCATGCATTGAATTTGGCCTCAGCATTAAACTTTTTATTCAGACAAATTAGAAATAGTATCACATACAATAGTTCCACTTGCCAGGACCCCTTACAAGACAGAAAATACAGTGGAGATCCATGTATGATTTTTGGAGGAAGATTTATATATTTAATAAGAGTTACATTGTTAGGTTAGAATGTAATTTATAAACTATTTTAGATTTAAAAGGTGTAATATCTAAGAGATAATGTACAGTGAGCGGGTCATTATTGTGAGGTAGACCTGCTCACTGTGCATTATCCCACTTATCACACTGCTACCTACTAAAATCAATATTTTTACACAAAAAATTGATTTAGAAAAGATTTAATGATTTAAAAATGATTTTATTGCTCCTCCAGAATGGTCTGCCATTCGGTCAGTGATGGACCAGTCAGAATCAAGTATTTAAGAAAGGAAAAGTGATGATATTCCTTTAACTATGAAGCCTTTTGTGATAAATAAATAAACATGTATGTATAAGATGTAAGGGTGTATAGAAAATTATTTTTAAAAGGGTTATTAACAATTTGATAAAATACGATTGAATACGATTGTGATTAAATCGACCAAATAATAAAAAATGCGCGTCGGAATTATTTAGTCAATTTAATAACATTTTAAAATAATTTCTGAAATATTTCCCAAAATAAATGTGGACTTGTTTCCATCAACCTGCTTATATAAACGGACAAAATGAAGCAATGCATGCAGACATAGGTTAACATATATAATACATATATACGTCATATCCCCAAAACTCTTCAAATACAGTCAGCAGCTGATAATACATAATGTCATGCAGCCTGAAAACAAGTGGGGATTAAGCAGAGGTGAACAACACCTGGATTTACTGGGTGTCCCATCTGATGCGCGTATAAAAAGCTCAGACTCCTCCTGTCAGCAGCAGAGGAGGCCGAGCCGAGCAGCTTGTGTGTGTGTTGGTTTGTTGGTGAGAGTGTCTGTGTGTGTGTGTCTGTGTGGAGTCATGGCCCTGTTCATGGACCCAGACTTCTCTTTACTGAAGCAGAACCAGCAGAAAGACATCATGGATTTTAAGGCGTTATTTGGAGAACAGGATCACTGTAAAGGTGAGTGCAGTGTAGATCATCATTTGAACAAAATTATTTCAATCAATTACACCTAATAAATCATTCTAAATCTAAATTGATCATTCAATCGTTATATAGGCGAGTCAACTGCTGTCTTTAGCATGAAAATAATTAATGTTTTGAAAGTAAATTCGATTAATATGACATTTTTAATGGAAAAAGAGGACAGTCGCAAAATCACAGCAAAAAAATAGACAGAAGGAATTATTCCCTAAATAAAATAATAAGTGAAAAAGAAACAATATAAAAGACTATATAAAAATGGAATAAAACACCTAAATATGAGGCTACAGAAAGAAAAAATATTACTTAAAATATTTAGAAATTTGCAAAAAAAAATCGTTCCACGGTAAAAAAAAAAAAAAAAAAGAAAAAAGAAAAAAAGAAAGAAAGAAAGAAAAAGAAAAAGAAAAAGAAAAAATCGTTTTATAATTTTATAGTATAATTTGATAAACAGCTTTAGCTTTTGATTTTACGCACCATTCGGTACCTTTCGATCTTAATAAAAATCAATTTTTTTCCCTCGCCAAAACAATACAAAACAATACTTTTATCTCCCACCCTCTTATTTAATTTAATTTAATTTAATTTAATTTAATTTAATTTAATTTTCCGTTGTTTGCATATATTTTTTAATATTCTATGTTAAATATTTAACTTCCCTCTGTGACTGTTCATGATAAGACGGCCGGGCTGAGAGCGCAGCGTCCTCTCCGGAGCCGGACAGAGCCGCCGCGGCGGGTCTGATGGAGGGCCAGAGGAAGAGGAAGAGGACCATCTTCAGCCGAGCCCAGCTGTCGGAGCTGGAGCAGGCCTTCGCTGTGACTCCCTACCCGGACATCACCCTGAGGGAGAGGCTGGCCGCGCACACACACCTGCCCGAGAGCAAGATACAGGTGAGTCTGCTTCTGCTCCGCCCGAGGTCTGCTCTCAGCTTCAAAACTCCTCTAAAACCCTTTAAAATTATATTTAAAAATATCTGACCCACAGGTCAGTGTTGTAATTTATGAGATGTAGGTTAGGAATCTGACATTAGAGGAAATAATCAATATTTGTTGGCCTATTTTAATAAACTGATCACTTGCATGCACCTGACAGAGCGTTTTTGTTTGGGGTTTTCTGTGTTTTGGTTCACTCTTTCTGTTGTATTTTCAGTCCCCAACTTGCATTATACACCTTTACCACTGCAGCCATATAGTGTAAACACAGGTGTTACCAATGATATAATTAAGGCCCTGTTCCATTTAGTGTAGCAGAGCCTTTCCAGTAAGTTAGCACGCACAACAGCAGCTCCCTGACTCTGTTTGACCTCAGTGCAACAGGACCTTAATTAATATCATTGGTAACACCTGAGTTTACTCTGCTGTTTCATGTCAACATGGCTGTTGGGGAAAAAGGTCTATTGCCTGTTTGAAAATATAGGGGAGACTGGGGACGGTTGCAACACTTTTTGGATTTCTCACCAAATGTGTATATACTGAACTTACAACCTGTTATGAAGCCATCCAAATTTATTACTTATGCCTCTATATGACCTACACAACCATACCAGACCTTCCATGGAAAGATCGGTTATTTCTACAGTATATTGTTGTTTTTGATGGCTTCCACCAAGTTGGATCTTCTGGGTCGGGTTTCTTGAAAGGGTTTTTTTTTTTTTTTTTTTACGTTCCTCATAATGCCTTGTTTAAAAAATACTGTTGTGTTTGTTTGTTTTGTTGAGTTGAGTTAATGAGAAAAGAGTAACTGAGTCCAACAAATTCTGGTGTGATTTCTTACAGTGTATTTATTACACAAAACCAACTGTTTTTAAAAAACAAATTTTGTCCTGAAAAGTGCACAGACAAACAGACAAACTTTGTTTACTTTAAACTTCTACTTTTACTTCATTACCGTATGCTGAAAAATACTGTGTGTGGTCTATTTTGATATGGCTGCTGTGACAGTCGCAAGAAGTTGTCGCACTTGTCCCCTGTCTACCTTATTTTCAGCCATTTTTAGTGAAGTTAACATAAAATTTTGCTCAAAATGAATAACTTGTCCCAAGTATTGCATTTAAATAATCCTTGATATTTTGCACAGGTTTGGTTCCAAAACAGAAGAGCCAGAAGTATCAAGACTGGGAGACTCCCCAAGTCCTCCAAGTCTGTCCTGGGAGGTCGGGGGGTTGTTGATCCGTCCTCTAGTGGGCCCGTGACCTCTGCTTTCCTCGCCTCAACCACCCTGGCAGACATATTCAGGCCGGAGCAGAACCACGCCTGTGAGGACGTCCCACAGATGTACTCTGACTGGATCCAAATCTACAGCAACCAAGTATCATCGCCTCCATCTTCCTCATCCCTGCACCACCAGCAGCAGCAGCAGCCCACGCTGGGCTCCTCAAAACCCGCAGAGTCTCGTCTCTGGGAGGAGGAGCAGCACCACCAGCGGCAGCACCTGGGTCCCGCCCTCCCTGGCTTCCTTCCTGGTTCTTTCCCTCAGCCAGTCACCAGGCAGCCCCACCACTCGGCCTCCACCCGCTCCTACCAGGCCTTCAGGAACTTCAAACCCCAGAGTGTGGCTCCGTCTGGGGCTCACCAGGCCGTGTACGGAGGCAGCGCAGCGGGTGGGGGTCACACCTCTGTAGACCAGGTTGTTCCTTCCCATCCTCAGCCGGTGTACTGGGAAGTAACTCAGGGCCAAGGACACCACCACCCACGCCACCACCACCACCACCACCATCACCACCCACAGATGGGACCACAGACCTCCATGGGCTACATCTCAGACCTGATCTACAACGCTGCTATTGTCACTAACTTTCTGGAGTTCTGATCAGTCTGGATGTAGAGCGTGACCAGTGGGATTAATTCATACTGGGACTTCTATTTCTGTCAGAACTTTCCTTTACAACATCTGTCCTGCGTGGTATGAGAGCTGATCGTTCCTCAAACATCTGTAGAGTTGTTTTCAAGTAGTTGTTAGTTTGTCTTTTGTCTCGTTTTGTTGTATGATCCAGTCATGTGTTAAATATGTAAGGGATTGATTTGTTAATGTACAATATTTTACATTCGCTTTGGTTCAGTTTTCACAACAGAGTTTCAGTGTGCTTTACAGTTGGTGAAAATAACATAACACTAAGTCACATGCTCAGTGCTCAGAATACAGACACTTGAGTCCCAAGTCAAGTCCTTAGTCAAATTCAAATTCAGCTTGTTTTATTGGCATGACATAATGCAACATATTACCACAGCAAAAAGCATTTAGATTTTGAAATGCTAATCACAGTCCTAAACAAGTCATAATGCACGCTTCACTACTGTTCTTTGTTCAATATCAAATGTCGAACAAAGCTAGAAGTGGTTACATCTTCGTCTGCAATGTTTAACCCACGTTTTTTGCATAATGCACTTTATTATTTGTTGGCCAGCACATAGTTTTAATACAAATTATCTTTGGTGTAATTTTGTCCAACTGGAGCGACGTGACGTGACTTGACGTGACGTGACGTGACGTGACGTGACGCGACGTGATGTGACGTGACGCGACGCGACGCGACGCGACGCGACGCGACGCGACGCGACGTGACGTGACGTGACCCACAAGCCCCACTCCCCAGTCTAAAATACCACCCTCATTTCCCATCATGCTTGATGGACTGAGTAGTTTCTTAGTGTCTGGTTGTCTGTTCAGAGAAATAGAGATTAAATTAAATCAATTTGGTTGATCAAGTAAAATTTAATCGCTCTAAAGAAATAAAGATCTGAAATATAACAGAAATTATTTTTATGTTATACTGCACTTTACTTTTGTTGAGCAGTGTGTAGTTTTAGTCTGCAAATAAAATTTGATTAAAAAAAATTTTCAACTGGAGCTCAGTAACGTAATGTAACATAACATAGTGTAACGTAGCGTAAAACATAACGTAACTTAACAATGTAATGCATAACGTAACGCATAACACAACACAAAGTAATATAACAGAACACTCAATCTCCAATCCCCAGTCTAAAATACCGCCTTCATTTCCCATCATGCTTTTTGTTAGTATTTGTGTGAGTTTCTGTTCAGAACACGGTGATTAATGATGGAGATTGTCATTTTTGTGCTGGTTTAGAGTTTTAACCCTCCAGGAGGTGGCTGTTACATTTCTTGAGGCCAGCTGCTTGTTAATTATGTTGAGGGTCAATAAGGGGCTGACATTACTGCGAGCTGCTTCCTGCCTCTCATTTCATGCTGCTTCCCGCAGTATTTTATTTCACTCTCCACAACCATCTGGCAAACCTGGAAATGATCTCGCAGCCCACTCGGGGGTCCCGACCCTCAGGTTGAGAACCTCTGATCTGTGGTTTGGTTTGTTCAATACAAACAAACTTTGTGGTCGATGCAGAACAGAATCATTAAACTGATGCAGTGAAGAAATCATTACCTTGTCTTAAATGAATATAAGATTTACTGTAGTTTAAACAGTGGTTTAAAACATTTTGATTTACACATTTTTATCTCAATGTTATTTGTATAATTTTGAGGAAATGACCACTGCAGGTGGTGTTTTGATACGAGTTTGCTACTGTTTGACAGCATTATTTTACTTTAAAATGCATCAGTATTTCAAATTAAGTAACGAACGTATGTGTACAATATCGTACTGCCCTGCATAATGTACTGTATGATGTATTCCCTGTGTTGATTTGCGTGCTATGTGAAATTCTGAGGCCAAAACCACAAGTTTGTGTTCAGAGTTTTGTTAAACGAAAACCGAGTC
>JAJHUR010085278.1:0-21919 GCA_027495735.1 Lutjanus campechanus | reverse complement strand
TGTTTGCCTTGTGACACGATGACGTCTTCGCTCACGTGACCAACTGTGTGAATATTTATTTCAAATTAAATTAAACTTTTTTTTTTAAATGTCAAATATCATTAATAATATTGGTAAACTGTTAATGTTAATTATAAGTGAAAGCAATAATGTTTTATTTTTCATGTTCAAATCAAATGTTGCGTACTACAGTACACGTGAGCCACTTTGGTGCCTTCACGGGCTCCTCATAAGCTCGTAACGCCGACAGTCGAGGAAATTAACAATTTTGACGTGCAAAAAAGTACTGTGGTGAGAAACAGAACAAAACATTTAAAACTTTGAGTCATATATCAGTATTTGATGATCCTCTACTCTCAATGGAATGAAAGAATTTTATCTGTTATACTCAAATTGCTATCCCAATATCTAAATTATAATCAGTCAATCTGACTTTTCTACAACATTAAGATTTGTGTGATTAAATCTGAATGAGGTACAAGTATCATTTACAGAATAATACCAGACTGTAAAAAATACTCCACTACAAACCTTACTCAATTAACTGTATGTAAGTATTTTCCAAATTTATTTGAAGTATGAAAAATATTCATTTGTGCAGTGACACAGTCCCATTCAGTATTGTATTAAATTTTTGGATTAATGTTACTGCTGCATTCAGTGTATGTGTTGTTTTACTACTGTAGATATTCATAGTTTAGCTGCTTGTAGTGACTTTATATACTGCTGGCTAGTTTAATCTACAGTATATTCTATAAGATCATCAAAAAGTCAACTTTTCATGGTGTCAGAAAAACAGCCTGTTTTCAGCTTTGTGACAATGCATTTCCCAGCTCATCCAAGAGGGTTTTAAAATAGTTTATATAACTCAAGAAGTAGTAGAATTTTATCAACTCATAAAGTTTATCACACTCATTCAAGATCAGCACATCTGGAGATACATGGTTTTCACTTGACAGGAAGGGCATGAAAATTGTAATCTGTAAAGTGGCAAGTAACCAAAGATATCAGACAAATTTAGTGAAATAAAAAGAAAAATAACTGACTTAGATGTAGTGGAGTAGAGGTAGAAGTGGCATAAAATGGAAATACTCAAGTATAGTGTAAGTACCTTGAATTTGTAGGCCTACTTAAATGGAGCCCAAGTGATACTGGATTTTTGGTGCTGATTCTGATACTAATATTAGGGGCTAAAAAATTCCAGTAGGGATTTGTTGGTTGATATTCTTTATTTATACATATAAAATCCAAAATGACATCAAGGCAATGAAACCACAAACATTCACTGGTATCTTTATTAATTAGAAATAAATTTCTTGTTTGGCAAGGTTGGCATTAAAAAGCACATAAAACAACTTCAATTAAGATAAAGAACAAATATACATAAAGTGATGCCTATAACAAATACAAAAAAGTAATTTGCATTACGTTTGGTAAAAGAAAAAAACTCTGGTACCAATATAGACTAATACAGCTGTGCTAAGCCAACACTGAGCCGGTAATATCAGACGACTAATATATATTTCTGGCTTTAGATAATAGAAGCAAGTTTAGCTTTTTGCAAGCATTTAGTGCTCGTGCATACGACTCTTCAGTCGTTCCTGGAACGCAGCATCAGCACACTGTCGTAAATGCGTGAGTACGCGTGCCAGGGCTGGAAAGATGGCGGCCTGTGCGTTACGCCGAGGCTTGCTGAGCACTGTCGGCAAATACAACAAGAAGCACACACAGAGGCTAGTGAGTGTCATTGACAGCAGCAGCGTGTTTGAGGTGAACAGACCGCGGTTACAATGCCGAGCCTGTGGCCTGTCCGCCGGTGTCCAGCAGAGGAGGTTCATGTCGTCACGGTAAGAGACGTAGCCAGTGTCCTCCCCTGTCAATGCTAACATGCTAAAGACTTTAGTTAGCTAAGTACGAGCTCTTCAAGATGGCACCGTAAAGGCACTGACCTCGGTTTGTTGAGAGGGCAGAGGTCTCGAAACGGTGCCTGCATTGTGAGCATGGTGTGTACTCGTGAGGTGATATTAGCAGCACAAAATGAGAAAAGAACAGTTGTCCTCTGCTGCTCATGAGCTAGCAGGGCAGCTAGCCAGCATGGGTTGAGCAACACCTGACACGACTGTCTGATCTGACTGCCTCTAAAGCTGCTGAGTCAATACATATTGAAACACACAGTTAGAAAATGTTAACATCTACCCATGAGGACTCTTCTCTAATGATTTGGCATGTCTAATAATGAGCAACATTATTAGCATGATTAAAAAGTGGTCAAACTGATGCAACAATCTGTAACTTATCTAACATCCTGGTATGTCGCATATCAGCACCTTATGTGACAGTGTCTAAATGAATGCATTGTGAATTCAACAGATGTTCTTACTTTACTTTTGTATTATGAGCTTTATGTTGTGGGATTTAAGATTTAATGTCGGCTCACTTATTGTTTACATTGCACTTGAACTACTTGACATTTTGAAGCTCGAAAAAAAGCTCAGTTATTTTACTTTAACACCTACTGTAACAACTCTGGCAACAGTAATCTGTTCTTGTATAAGCACTGTCGAATTACAAAACACTTGACCTACAAGAAAATATCAACCAGAACAAAAAAGCATCATAATTGAGATTGATCTCACCGTGCTCATCAAAGTAAAATGTCAGATCACTAAAATTTCTTGTTTTTTTTTACACAGACAAGCTCAGAATGTTATTATAAAAGTCTGACTACATTTTGGAAATGATCTAAAGAGTGAGATTCGAGATATGTTTTGTTTAAGCAGTAGCTGTTTTATTGTTCTTGCCCAACTAAGCAGACTCCCTCTGCAAAACTGTAATTTTAACATTGTCATCTTCATTCACACTGGCCTTACCAAAACTAATTTATTGACACCAATCCACAAGTGCTTACAGTGATTGAATGAAACCAACTTTTACGTGGCAACTTTTACGTTTCCAAAATTTCACTATATGTTTTCTTAGATGCTGCACAATGGCTGAAAAAAGGTGTGAGAGGGACAAAGATGGCACAGACAGTATTTGTGACGTTTGGCTTCCTATCAAAATGTGATAGTCATGGTCAAAGAGAGCTTTTGTGGACCCTTAATGAAGCTATACCAACCATGCTGTGCAGTGGGCGCTGGCGACCCTCAGATAGAATGTAAGATGTTTTTTTTTTTTTTTTCTTACAGTACTGCTGTGTGTCTCAGAGACAGAATCTGACTTAGCAGAGAAATTGTGTGATAAATCATAAAAGAACCACAATATATCATCAGATTATTAAGGAAACATGTTAAGTTGAAATACTGGCTTCTCTGACCGCAACACGTCACTGTGAAATTTCTATTCTGGACCGGAATAACTGTTTTAGTTTACCTGTTTCACATTAATTAGAGTTCAAATTAATGCAGAATGTTTGGCAAATGAGTGAGTGTCTGATTATGAGTTGTAAGAAATCATAAATAATCTTGCAGAAGGAGTAGGCCTTTATATAATGGTTGAATTGAGAAAAATGTTAATGGGGGTCTGGCAAGCAGTAAGACGGGAAGTCACCTCAGTCTAAGTCCAGAGTGTTTTCAGAGCCGCAGGCTTTTGTTTTCAGGATAATGAGCTTAACTTTACGTTGTCAGACAACTGACAGTTATAAACAGCTGATTAAATTCCGTCAAGGACTTGCCATCGCTTGTTATTGTAAATTTACAATGTTACGCTTGTTCTGCACTCCTGCAGCCAGCCCAAGCATCCTAGAGTCTGGAGAGGAGGAGGTGGAGGGGAAACAACTTGCTTCAACCAGATTGTATATTAGATAGGATTTCAACCTATCAAGCAAACTGTCTATGGCTTCAACTCTCTATTTTGACTGCTGTACTAATTTTTGCATGAGCAATTGCTGCATATTGCTCCATTTAAAGGGTAGGGTCCTTGTCCTTTTGTGCATCTTTTGTGGAGTCTCAGAAATGAAAATGTCTTTATCTGTTTAGGTTATTGTGAGAAGCTGTTACAGCTATCCACCTCCACAGTTAACACAGAGGCATTTTACCCATGTCATTTTGATTCAGACTGCAGTACAAACAAAAACCTCCTCACACACCGTGACCAAGCAGTTTTTTCCTCCACTTAGCCTGGACATGTGATCAGAGCTTACAGACTTTGTGCTATCATTAGTAACATGGAGGAACTCATGTTGACCGTGCACAGTACTGATGATAATTTAGTAATGGAGTCCAGGCAGTTGCTCCAAAAAGTCCAGATTTTACAGATTTTTTGGGGGGATTTTGTTCTGTTGGTGACGGCTGTAGTACAGTAGTGTATGTCAGAAAAACACTAAACTTTCTGTCTGGTGTTCACACCAGCAGCAGACAGAGGAAGTTGGCTGTGGGCCAGTGCAGAGAAAGAGCAGGGGGTCCTCTTGTTTCTTTAGCTGCCTTCATCTAATCAATCAAACAATGTGCATCAAGAAATCAGGTCAGATCCTGATAGAAAGAGAGCAGCAGAGTGAAAAGTATTGCCTCTATGAGAGAAAGTTAAGGTGGGTGGATAGGTGGGTGAGTGCCCCCTCATTGGTTGGAATAGCAGCAGTGATTCAGTATCTCTCACTTTATTTTATGTAATCTTTGTTGCTTATGCAATCGTATCTCCTGTCTTACTGTTGTTGTTGCCAACATTTCCCCGACATGACGACAGCTCAGTGGCACGATGACCTGCCTTCACTGCTCCAGTACAGAAGGAGAATGTGATGTGAAATGGAGAGTTCCTGTGCTTGTTGTTGCTGTTGGCTGACGCTGGTACCAGGGTTTGCAGTGGGTTGGCTATATTTAGACCTGATTATCTGTGGTCACACAGTGTATTGACATTTCTCAGATTGTTGCAGAGGTAGAAACAGAACAGAACAGAACAGAAGAGCCCCAGTTAAAATGTGTTGAAGAGCTATGAAGGCCGTGTATATGCTGTGTGCAGTTTTTACGAGTGGGTCACCATTTTGTTTGTATCGATTCGTGCATGAGGAAGCACATGCGCACACGCGGGCAGGTGAGCGGGTGAGCACATGATCCTGCTGCCAGTTTCACATTAGTCTGACGATTGCCAGTTGATGGGAATAAAGAAAGGAAGCAAGGCACCAACAAAGGCAACAAAGAAGACGATTGTTAGCAAGAAACCATTAATGTAAAAAATGCTTTACATCATCATCAGTACAAGGTGTGTGTTCATGTTTATAAGTAAGACTAGAAGGGGGACTTTAGCAGCAAAGCTAATGCATGTTGTTCTTCTGTGGCTCATGTGTAGCCGGCTGGTGTCTGCTCTGCCTTTGATAGAAATATATAGAGCTTTTGCTCCATTTCAGCGCGCCACTTGACATGAAACAAGGAGGGCCGGGAAAAGAAAAATTGTTTGTTTATTAGCAGTTATTAAATAACAACAAAGATGAACGTTATTTGTCACATTTTATCTTTAAGTAAGTAAATCCAAACAGAAACACAGTGTGATACAGATGAGAAACAACAAACATTCTTGCATATCGAGAATGATATGACAATCCCCCCTCCTTCTCCCCAGAGATGGATTTATTAGCTGTGAGTGAATGACATGAGTGACAGTACCAGGGCTGTCCCTGACGAAGGTTTTTTTTTTTAGTCGAATCAGATTTGGCCATCCAACATGAATATTTGATGATCCATTCTTTTTTTACAGTGCGCCCTACTAAATTCTTATGTCAGCCTACATGAGTGTGTTACACCAGTAAGATAGGCGTTTTAATGCCTTTCTTCATCATCTGTGATGTGAAATATTCAGATTTTCACAGTCAGAGAAAGCAAAAGTGTGTGTGTCCGTTCCAAAATCAGCAAACCTGCAGAGCATCTCTCTCCAGGCTGCTGCAGTGCTCCTCTCCTGCATTACCTGCTCTGCACGCTTCTTGCTCCTCTACGCGACGAATCAGGGATTTATTTTGACCAAACCTGAGATGGTTATTGTTGGAATGGTGGGAAGACAAACCAAGACTTTTTTGATGAGTTTTATCTTATTTCTGTCAATTTTGAATGAAGCTGGTGATGATGATGTTTTGCAAAAGACATCTGGTTGCTTAGAGCAATGAAACAACTGTTTCTCGTGATACAAAATGTATCTTACTCTTTAAAAAAGGTCTCCAATTGTCACAATCCTTTCTGTAATGTTGTAAGACACTTGGGTGGAGTGTCTGCTGCAGCGTGTCACACTGCACTACATTTCTGTCACTCCTCTCTGCTTCCATCACAATCACATTTTGTTTTGTGGTGATTTTTCAGTTTGTAATGTTTGCAGCCTGTCATGCTGCTGTATTGCTCTGTGTAATGATGCAGCTAAAAAACAAGATCTGAAACTTGTTTACCTTCTCATCAGTTAACCACCAGAGCATGTTCTCACAAGGATTTTTGAAATGCAAGTTATATAAAGTAAGTGCAGCAGTTATATAAAAAGATAATTATGATTCCTCTGAATTTCTCATTGAAATGTTCTCCCAGTGCACTTTGTAAGCCTCTGTCTATTTTATACTGTAATACTGAGGAGAATTATTTGAATCTTCATCTATCAGGGTTCAGCCCTAGAAAGTACAGGCTATAGCAGATGCTTCAAATCTAAAAACCTAATGAAACCATGCTTTCGGCTCCTGTTATGGCATTCCAGCAAGATTTTTTGGAAATTTTACATGCCCTTGAAAAACTACCAAGCTTAATCCATCTTGCTCTTAGACTTGCGGCAAACTGCACAATATAAAGGTGGATTCTAATGCCACTCAACTAAACCCCTTTTTCCAGGAAAATTAAAATGCTCACTAGTGCTTCAGCTCTTAAACATAGTCTTTACCTGCTGCCAGTTTCTCGTGAGTGCCCCATTGGTATTTTACATGTGCGACTCTTTACAGAGATGAGATGGAAGCAAAATAGCTCACTCCTTAGCCACTTCCACCATCAGCTCAGGAAAAAAACGTGTTTATTTTTCACTACTTGCTCAGTTGGGCAAGTAAGTTGTTATATTTACTAGCCCCATGTGGCATTTTACTTGCCCTGGTCAAGCTTTATTGTTGAGCCCTGCACAGGACAAGTGATTTACGGATCAGATATACAGTATATGCTGTGGCAGACAAGGACATGTAATTTCAGTTGGACTTTCACCATATTTCTCATAGTGAAATCAGGTTACCTTGTGATTATTCTTGTGATAAGAAAATAACCTGAAACCAACGTAATATTAAATCCCCCTATCCATATATCCACCTCATTAATCCCCACTCTTCATCTCTGCTGTGAAGATTAGCTTTGCAGGGAGCACTGAAGCATGCCTGTTATTTATTTGAAGTGACCAGCTGTTGTTGTCAGTGATAATAAATACTGTAAGTCCAAGTGTGTGTGTGTGTGTTGTTGCAAGGACATGAAGATTAGGTCAAACCAGTGTTCCCGTTTGCTGACATCTGACAAGTTGAGGTGTTTTACTCAATCTTGTCAAAGTTGTGATGGAGATTAGGACTAAAGGAGAAGAGAGAGGCTGAAGAGAGGCAGCAGGATGGATGTAAATCGTCTCTGTAGGAGGGAAAATCCTGAAGCTGCTCTTTACAGCTGTGGGATTTCCTGTCGAGGCTCCTCAGGGACTTATGGCCTGTTTGTGTTTGTCCATGTATGATGCTGTTTTCCTCTTTCTTCCTATGTTTTCTATACAGACCTATACATTAGTGTGAGATATGTTTTTCTGTTGATGGACAAAAACACACACACACACACACACACACACACACACACACACAGGGTCCAGTGTGTAATGGTGTTGCCTGTTTTTGGCAGGAACAGGCCTGAAGGGAAGATTTTGGAGACAGTGGGAGTGTTTGAGGCTGTGAAGCAGCACGGCAAATATGAAACGGGACAGGTAAGACTCACGCACCCACTTTCATCACCAAACAAACACACATGCTTCAAATTACAAATGGGCCGCTCCAGCTCCTAGAGGCCTTCTCCCCTCAGCAGCAGGAGTCATTTAGGTCAATGTCGGACTTAAGCCCCTTTTCATTGGGCAAAAAAACCACCAACATCCCCTTAAACAGCTGGCCTTTGTTGTTAGTGGGAAAGGGTGCAGTCTGCATTCGTTCCTGGGTCAAATGACTCTGCAGTAATCATGGGTATTTATTGGCTCAAGCTCCAATTAGTAGGAGTGAGAGAAAAAAATAGATAAGCATTGTGACTTTTTATTTTTTATTTTTTTTTATAGTTCCCAAAATGATTTTTCTCTATATATAAAATTAACTGGCGCTTAGTCTGTTAGCTCAGTGCTGACATATAATGGGAATTCCCATTGAATGTGAATTACTGTTTACTAACACTGTTTTCTGGTGCATTAGTGATGTCAAATGTGAAAACAAAAAACAGGCAAACTCATGTACTGCCAATTAAAAAAGAGTCAATCACCCATTTAAACTGGGTTTATCCAAGTTTGGTGATTAAAAAAAAAAACAATTTTTTACTGAATCTTACTGTACGGTCCTGTGTTTGCACTGTCTGGTCTGTTTTTAAGCTTTGATAAATCAGTAGCTTTGTCTTGTTATGAAAGCACGTTTGCATGATCCTGTCAAGTGACTGTAATCTCATCTAATTTCTACTTTATTAAACCTCCTCCAGATATAATCTCACAGCAGCTCATCCCGTGTCTCCTTGTTGTTGTTGTGTTCTCCTCAGCTGTTCCTCCACAGTGTGTTTGGCTACAGAGGCATCGTCTTGTTTCCCTGGCACGCCCGACTCTATGACAGAGACATCACCCCACCCATGTCTGACAGGTAAACCTCCACCACCACCATCATCATCCAAACAGGCCCCTGTTGGCTTGGTTTGTGGGTGTATAATTTTGGCCCCTATTACTTTCTTCCTTCAGCAAGCCTGAGCCCCCAGGAGCCCACGGCTCCAAGGAGGTGAAGGGGAAGACCCACACCTATTACCAAGTCCTGATTGACACAAGGGACTGCCCTCACATAGTAAGTCATGTTTTTTTATTTTACGTTTGCACTATATTTAGAATCTTTTCACCACTTTACCTTGTTGGCAGATAGCCTTCTCCAACAGGAAACCGACATTATATAAGCCAAATATCACTCTCTCCAAAGCAACCAGACTCCTTCAGCAAAATCAGTAGTTTCACCTCGAAGAACACAGGAATTGCTGGACTACCGCTGCCTCAATCTGTTAGTTTATTTGTGTTATTATGTGACTTCAAACTTTTAAAAACACAGAAGTAAAATTAGCAAGCATTGAATAATCATGATCAAAACATACAATTAAAGTTGATATGAACAACTGTTAAAATAGCTGTGGGTATAAAGGAATTATGTAAACTTAATTTTTGCAATTGTATTAATATTTAGATGTGATGATAAAGGCTTTGAGTGTCTGGAAATTTTAGGATTAGGTGCCTTGAAAGTGCTTGGATTCTATTATTGGAAAGCTTTGCGAACCCTAATAAATTTGTGTTGAAGCTTCATGACAACAAATAATAATGGAATCTCAGTTATTAGTCATTTTGCCATTGTTCAGTATGTTTACTGCATATTTAAATGTCAAATAGTGTTATTCATGGCAGGATGGAAAAGCTTCTGAATCACCACTTTCACCATGAAACACGAGTGCTAACAGCAGCTTAAAATCTAAAGGCCTTTAGGTTGTTTCTGGGGAAAGGTATAAAAGACAAAGACATGAATTAGTACTGGCTCCTGATTGGTCAGAACTGTAATACAGATCTGCTCCTGCGACAATTATTTTTGTTATTTGAATGTTGTTCATTCGTTCATGACATGTACAGTCATACCCGTTATCGAAGCAGGAAACAGCCTGTGCACATATAATGAGTCACTTCTTTAAGCTGTTCTTGTACAGTCAATGTGCATGTTAGACAGTCATGAGTTAACAAACAGACTGTGACCACTTTGGCTAAAAATAACATAGAAATTAATAAATAATGAATACCAGTATTGATGAAATCACAAAGTGAAAAGGAGTGGAACTTAAGAAGGTTCGATTTTAATCTTAGTTCTTAGACTTGCACTCAGACAGGCCTGTTCTACTGATATTTGATAAGAGTCCATATAAGTACATTCTGACATGCAGTACAATGAGTGGAAATGTTATATGGAGACAAAAGCACCACTGTGGTGGAATCTGGCAGTGGTGGTTCATTAGTGTCTGACTCACCAATTGTGTGACTCTCTGTTTGTGTTGTGTTTGACAGTCTCAGAGGTCCCAGACAGAAGCAGTGACGTTTCTGGCCAACCATGATGACAGCAGAGCCCTGTACGCCATCCCAGGTATACAGTCGGATGCAGACCGGCCAGGAAACAGTGGATCCAGATTCATTACTGACATGTGCTCCATGTTCTGAAGGGGGAATTTATAATAAATGAAAAAGATTGATGATATTACCATCCCACTGAGGATATGATCCAGCTCAGCACACAGTTTGTTAATTCCACTTTGGGACAAAACCTTCAGATTTTCATTTCTTAAAAAGTTCATTTGAGTTCGATCCCAGGCAGCAGCTTAGCTCCCATGGAACGTCAAACTTCCCATTTGAGGTGGTTATAATTGCTCACTGTCTCATCCCCATGTGACAATGTGTCTGTCTCTTTCCTTCAGGTCTGGACTACGTGAGCCATGAAGACATCCTGCCCTATAACTCCACGGAGCAGGCCCCCATCCAGCACGAGCTGTTCGAGCGCTTCCTCATGTACAACCCTGCCAAATGTAAGCACACCTCTACTGTCTCCACTTCAGCCTTTTAATATCGTTCTTCACACACACCCCTTACAATGCCCAGAGGATCACTTCAGTGACTGTTTATATCCACAGCCAAGCTTTTACCACCATTATAGTAAACACAGTGAACTTCTTTTATCCTGCACTCATGTCATGACATAATACATCTCGGTAAAGATGACATGTAAGTTTGAGTGTTCTTCATTTCAGAATATTGAATATTTATAGATATTCTTTTATAAGCCTCTATCTCCATACATAAGATTCATAAAAGAATTCATTTACCTGATGTACAACAAGTCATATGTTGGTTCTCAAAGTACAACTTGTGGGCCAGTGGCAACGCTCAGAAACATTTTCTGGTCCATTTCAATACTTTCAGTATCCCACATTTAATAGGTTACTCTTTTATTGTGTCAAATGGTGCCCCCCAAGTGTCTGTCAGGTTAGGAACAACAACTTGTAGAAAGCTACTGGTTGGCAACCAGTGTCACCTCGCCAGTGTCGCAGACTGTCCACAGTGCTAGTGCTGTTAGCTAAAGTTAGTGATAAATAGATCAGCTCTTAGTTTGTCGTACCCCGGGGGACAGAAAGTGATCTGCTTTATCTTCAAACAGGTGAATTCAGAGCGAAATGCCATCATGAGACCAATCACAAATCCTCCAACAAGTTATGTTTTTTCTGTGCGGCTCTTGATCATATGCTGGCTTCTTAAATTGGCACCCAGTCATGAAAACTTGGAGAACCCCAGTACTATTAATATTAATCGTCATTAACCTGTGGCATTGTAGAAGTAACCAAAGAGTAGCCTGGGAACCAGACACATCTGCTAGCTCATGTTTTCATTTGCTCTGGAAGATGCGTCTAGCCTTGGATCTGGTCTGGCCAATCACAACCGTTTATTTAACGTAGTACATGTTCTATACGATGATTGACAGTGGAGCCTCAGCAGTCCAGAGTTGAAAGGTCACACATCTTGCTTCTCTGATTGGTTATAACTTTATCCAGAGGCATTCTGGTCTGTTGATAATGCTTCTTGAGAGGTTGCAGACTAATTGACATTTGCAAATTAGTCTGGCGCTGTTAATAAAACAGCGTTTTCAGTAAATATTTGTTTGTTTTGTCCTCGTCTGTAGCTCCTCCGTTCACAGCAAGAGACACCCTGAAGGCATGGCAGGAGAAGAACCACCCCTGGCTGGAGCTCTCAGACGTCCACAGGGAGACCACTGAGAACATCCGAGTCACTGTCATCCCCTTCTACATGGGCATGAGGGTAAATGACCAGAGCAGCTCTTACAAACATAGATCAGAAAAACATCTCTGTTTCAGCTGCTGTTGGATCTTCTTAAAGGGACACCAGAAAAACAAAAGTACATATTTTTCCCCTGGCCTGTAGTGCTGTTTATCCCCCCAGATAGTTTTGGTGTCAGTTGCAGAGTTTTGGAGATATCGCCTGTAGAGACGTCTGCCTTCTGTGTAGTATAATGAGACTCAAGAAGCTATCAGAACTACTTTCCTTCTAGTACAAAGAATGAAACTGTTCATCACAAGGTCTGTTGATTATCTTGAGAAACTGGGATGATTGTTTGGAAGGAGACTGGTTTAGAATTTTTCATATGTATTTTTGTGGTGCTTTGAGCATCACAAGCTGAGTGTCATTCAGTCCCATTATATCGGAGAGAATCTATGGTTGATGCCTCCAAAACTCTGCAACTCACACCAAAACAATAGATGAATAAACGGCACTACAGGCCAGGGGAAAAATAAGTATTTTTGATTTTGGGGTGAACTGTCCTTTTAAAAAGCACAGCCTGTAGCGACACCAGTGTGACTCTTGTCTACAGTGCACTGGTGTCAGTGTGGGCCTGCCAATCAAGGCTCAGGCCTGCAGGCCTCATGTAGCCTTTCTCTGTTTTGGTTGACTCTGTAGTCTTTGAAATACTAATGTAAACTCTGTCTTGTTCTCAGGAGGCACAGAACTCCCATGTTTACTGGGTGAGTAGCAGATCTAAAAAAAATTTCTGTGGGGCACCGCATGTGGAGTGATCCACAGGGGGAGGCACAGTGGGAAATTAACACCAGCTACAAGCCGGGCGCTGCTATATTTCATGATGACTGTTAACCATACCTGTGCCAGTAGACTCGGTATGAACACGTTTGAGTGTGTGTGTGTGTGTGTTTCCCTGCAGTGGAGGTACTGTATCCGTCTGGAAAACATGGGCAACGAGGTGGTTCAGCTGAGAGAGAGGCACTGGAGGATCTTCAGCCTGTCAGGAACCTTGGAGACGGTCCGAGGACGAGGAGTCGTGGGCAGGGTTAGTACAACACAGATGCAGTACCCAAGACCACCACCATCTGAAGACAGCGTCAGTTCACCTTTTTTTACCTAATAAATTCTATTTTTCCAGCTATTTTTAGCCTTTTTAACATCGCAAATGTAACAGAACACACAAAACATACAGTGAAATAATCCACACTATGTAATACATATTACTCATCATAGTATAGTTTTGTAGCAGTTAATATGCACAAATATCAACATACTTTACCATTTTATACTGACAGAAGGAGATTTGTGTTGTCAGATGTCAAATTTAACTTCACAAAGAGAAATACTACTCTTTTTTTCCCTAAGATTTAATTTAATTATGTTTTTGGAGTTTCATGACCCACAGTGAGCAGCTTCTTCATTTCTTTTGTGCTTTCAGTGTTGATTTTGTCAACAAAAACCATTGATGATAATTACTCAGACTTTTTTTTTTAAAATTTCATGACTAAATGACGACAACTTAAACGAAAAAATACAAACAACAAAAATGACGGTGAAATCTAACTTAGATTACGTTAGATCACAGTCATCAGCCATCTCAAGCACTAATAAATTTAGCTAGCTTAAAAACAATTCGCTGATTAGCTGCTGCTGGCCTCTCAAATGAAGAGCGCCTCCTCTTCATCAGCAGCCTGTCAGGTGGAAAGACAAGGAAGAAAAAGAGACAAATTGAAAAAGTGACCTGTTGACACTTTTCTCTTACATTCAAACCAAAAGACTGTGTGTTTCGTACCAAATGAGGATGGAACACCTCGAGGATTTAAGATGTGCAGGAAAAACAAACACCCAATTTGAAAAGATACTTGATGACACACCATCCTGCAGTACCTGCACAGGTGAATATCAGTTGGATATCAGTTGATGCAGGAATGTGTCAGTAACACATTCTTAGCCTAGATGACTGAACACTGTTTGAGATGAGCTTACTTCTCACTGGAATTTCTACAGCCAGCAGAAATATCCTTCAGCAAAATCCATCACGATATCAAGTAACCGTCTGAGAAAATTATGATTGACTATAAACAAAAACTAAAATGTGACTTGAAGTACAACTTTCAGCAAGCAACTGAGACTAAAGCTAAATTTAGAATTCCTGTGAAAATTAACACTGTGTGCATCAGCGATAGAGAAACTGACCACATTTAGTGTGCATACAGTCACACAACATACTGAAACCCTGCTGAGAATCAGTCTGCAGTCTGGATGTGGGACACGACGGTTGTTTTCATGCGGCTCCAGAGCAGCTGTGTTGTGCACATACCTGGCGTAGCTCTACTAACGATGTGTCGCAGCACAGATGTGACAACCACAAATGCAAAGATCACATCAACAATAGTAATCCATGCCCTGACCTGCACTTTGAAACACAGATTTTGTCTAACCGTGTCACATCGTCCTTGTGTGCTGTCGCAGGAGCCGGTGTTATCTAAAGAACAGCCAGCCTTTCAGTACAGCAGCCATGTGTCTCTACAAGCCCCCAGTGGTCACATGTGGTGAGTTTTCTTGTCCTTATGTAGTTTTCTCTCTTACATCTGTTTACTGTCACACATCTACTGTTTACTGTACATCTTCTAAAGCCTTAACGCAACTTTTTGACTTAATGGATTTGCTGGTTGTGTCATTTTTAAAGGGATTGTTCTGATTATTTGAAGTGGGGTTGTGTGAGGTACTTATCCATAGCCGGTGTGTTACCTATAGTAGATGGCAGTTGACACACCCCCACTTTGGAGAAGTAGAGGGGAGTGCCAGCACAGAAGTTAAGCAATGTACTGCTGTGGACAGGATCAGCAGTAAAATGTATTTTAGCCACTTAGAAAATATGTCATCTTAAGTACACGCTTAATTTTTAGTCACTTAAAAATTTCTGACACAGTCAATACAAGTTTAAGTTTACGCTACATTTTTAATGTATTCAGCCTTTCTCAGTGGGAAACTGCCACACATAAGCCAAATATCACTCTCCAAAGCCACCAGAGACCTTTGGCAGAAATAGTCATTTTACATCGCAGAACACGGGAGTTGATGGTCTGCCACTGCCTCGATTATTTAGTTTGTGTTATTGTGTGACTTGGGTGAATCTGGCAAACTTTTTAAAACACCAGAGTTAGACAACTCATAACAAACGAACCGATAAAGACTGCTGGAGACCAGCAACTCCCGTATTCTGCAGGGGAAACTTACTCATTTCCCCACTGGACTCTGGTTGATTTGGAGAGAGTGATGTGTGGCTTATATATAACAGTAGTTTCCCATCAGAAAAGGCTGCCTGACGGCTAGATAAAGCAGTGAAAATGTTCTAAATGTAACTTAAAAAAACATTTTGCTGCTGACCATTGCTTAGCTTCCTACACCATCACTCCGTCTGCTTCCTCAAACTGGGGGCGTGCCGACCACCATCCACTGTACTCTGACTGTGGCTAAGAACCTCATACAACCCCACCTCATATAATCCAAATGATCTGATGCCACTCATGTGCACAATATTCACTTTTTGATGTGCCCTGTCACTAATTCACTGCTTATTTGTGTTTAGGGGGACGTTCCGTATCGAAAGGACCGACGGCTCTCACTTCGATGTTCGCATTCCTCCTTTCTCCCTGGAGAGCAACAAAGACGACAAAGCTCCCCCTGCTGGCTACACATTCTAACTGCAATTAGTCGCCTCTTACCTATGAGGCCCCGGACACACAATCGGTCCTGGTTCTGTCTGGGGTGTTTAGAATTGTCCTTCCCCCCTCTGTAACATTGCCGCAGCCTTCAACATAAGACTAGCGTGAATCAGGTTGTGCAAAGGGAAATTATAGCATTGCCTAGATCTTCCAAACACAGGCCCACTTTGTCCTCTTCCTGTCAGAGTGCACCCAACAGCAATATGTCATCGTTTAAAATCATATAGGGTAGGAAACTGATCAGCAGTGCTGTACGTCTTCACTCCGTGGTGTGTTTGAAGAGACATGCAGAGTCTAGTAGAAGAGCACTGGGAGGTAGGGAGGAAGTTGATGTTGCCAAGCTGAGCTGGACATGTTGAGCATCCAACAGCTGAAACACTGACCGGTTTGTTTTTATAGTGGGAGTATGAGTATGATGAGAAGAGCAACAACTCCAGCTGAGCTTCATACTGACGCCTCAGTTGGAGACTTCAGATCAACAAGCAAGCCATGACTTAACCTACATGTTACACACTGCTCCTTCATTAATGATGTTCTCGTTTGAATTTTTTGAAAACATGACGCGTGACTTTTATCCTGGACCTTATTTTCCTGTCATGTTTATAATCATAATATTTCCCCATCACAGTCCAGTTATGTCACACCTCTGTGGGCTACTTATGAGAGGGAAATCAGATTGAATTCTAGGCAGGTTACAGTATTTATGTTTTACTTTTTCATAACATTGAAGCACAGTGGATGGAATTAGCTTAACTTATTGTGTGTCCAAGACAGTAGATAGCCTCAGTTAAGAGAAGCAGCAGGAGTATCGATGTAGAAAGCTCAGTAATGTACTGCTGTGAACAGGGTGAGCAGCAAAACCTATTTTAGCCACATAAAAAAATATGTCAGCTTAAGTATACGCTTTATTTTAAATATTTTCACAGCTGTACCTTGCTGTCAGACAGCCTTTCAACAGGAAACCGCCGTTATATAGACCTAACATTGCTTGCTCCAAAGCCACCAGACTCTATTGGCAGTAATTTTACCTCACAGAACACAGGAGTTGCTCATCTACAGCTGCCTCCATCAGTTGTTTGTTTGTGTTATTGTGAGATTTAAGTGTTTTAAAAGGTTAGTTTGGGTTCACAGAAGTCACTCAATAACACAAACTAACCGATCAAGGCAGCGGTAGACCAGAAAGTCCAGTGTTCTGCGAGGAAAAATGACTGATTTTGCCAATGGAGTCTGGGTAAGCGAGAGAGAGCACTATTTGGCGTATATAACGGCAGTTTACTGTTAGAAAAGGCTGTGGAACTGCAAGATAAAGAGGTGAAAATATTGTAAATTTAGCGTAAACTTTAACTGATGTTGAACAAGGTTCTTATTAAGCTGGCTACGATATATTTTGCTGTTGAGCCTGTCCACAGCAGTACAACTACTGTGCTGGGACGACTCTGTGCTTCTTTGACTATCAAGTACGAAGTACCTCAAACAATCCCACTTCAAATAATACAAACTATACCTTTTAAAGTCAGCATTAAACCAAATCTTCACCTCCGTCATTTTGTTAATGCATCCTTGGCAGCAATTATAGCCTTCTATAATCTGTGGAGAGGCTTCCTTTGGCTTTCTTCATCTGGACGCTGCAGTTCTTCTACATTCTAAAGTGTAAAACTGCTCTGCCTCTGTCAGCTTGCAGTTTTCCTGCTACACATTCTGGATCAAACCTCTCCGCTTTCAAACATTAGTAGTGTTGTTCTGCTGTAGAGAAGCTCCCCCTATGGCACGATGCTGCCACCACCAGGCTTCACGCCACGTTCACATCATATGTGATGTTAACGTGGGGTCTTTTTGGCTTAGTGTGTGAGCTGTGACAGCCATCTCACGAGGTTCTGCAGCTTTTGATGAGGCCTCGCCCTCCGCAGATTTATATTCACTGTCTCAAAAAAAAAAAAAGTTCCTTCATCCTTCCTCCTGACCGGTAATTTCTAATAAACCTGTCACAGATTTCTGAGGAGGGTTATTTTGGCTTCACGATGCAGTTATTGCCAGGAAAGAGAAAAAGGAGCCATCAAATCTTCCAAATACAGATACCCCCTAAAATCACTTGTCACATCGTGACTGTTTTTACATGCAGGATAAGATCTGAATTGAGATCAGCGTACGGTTAGTTGCTCCGGTTATAATTTCACCATCTTTTGTAATAATTTTTATAATCATACTTAATTTAGAAAAAGTTTTAGGAAATGCAGTTTAACATTGCAGTCTTATTCTCTGTATCACTGCTTCAAAAACCCATTTTTCCATCCACTGTGATTTAATGTTGTGAAAGATCAAACTATAAAAAAGTCAAGGGGGGCTGAATACTTTTTATAAGCAGTGAACTGTATGTGTTGACTGCCAAAAACAGAACGCCTCCTTGGCTTGAAAGGAGGTGAGGGTCAGGTCTTAGTTGTCTTTGAATAACAAATGCGGCATGGCATTAAGTAATTAAACCAAGCTGTTGGCAGCCAGTGTAGTGGCTAGCAGGAGAGGAGTGTGTGTATGTGCGTGCGTGCGTGTGTGTGTGTGCGTGTGAAATGTCTACCTACTTCTCTGCAGTCTGCTCTCCACAATGAAGTCTTCATCCTGTACGGACTTGCTGGATGTCTTTCGTTAAGGCTGACTGTTTGACCAGAAAAGTTATTGATGAGCCTAAAATTTCTCTGGTAAAGTGAGGAAATAAACTAACATCTTTGTTTTGATAAGTGAGTCGAAGCACCTAAGATGGTTGAAATACTACTGTAAATAGAGATGTAATTAAAGGCAAAACAAATAAATTACCTTTTGAAAAGTACATCTTTGACATTTCTTGTGTAGATTTTTTATTTTCTGCACGTAGCAAAGTAAATACATGTTATTCACACATGGAAAGAAGCAGAAATGTGTTTAGTTTTTCATGCGGGGAAAAATGAGCTTTAATTAAAGCTGGAAGATTTTTGTTTTTCATTTCCAACATTAAAAGCTCATTACCAATCAAAAACAGGATATCTCATTCATTTTAACATATATTCCAACTGCTGCTACTAATTATAGTTACTATAATTCATTGGATATATATATATATATATATATATATATATATATATATATATATATTGAGTTAACAGGATTGTGTGTTGCAACCACATTATGATTATTGGTTTATGAACTCCAGACACCCACCACCAGAGGTCAGTGCAGTCATCTCATTGGTCACTCTGACCATGTGTACATCAGTGGTGTAGGTATCATGTGATCACATTTAACACTGATAAACTTGAGTGATTTCCATGTGATCTTATTTACTTAATTTTGCCTACAGCTGATGATCAGGTAAAACTGCATTATACTGTAGAGTATGAGGACAGATCTTTTACTTTATCCTAATTCATTTTAGCCTTTTAAATGAATAAAGATAAAACGTGCCTTGTTTTCTTCTACGCAGTGGACCAAAACATAGTGAAATCAGTCTGTTTAAAATTAGTATTTGGCTTACTGGTGAAGACACAATAAGGCTCAAGGCATTTATAAATTAATGTCAGCCTATTTTAAGTAGGGGAGACTAGGGTCAATTGTAACACTCAATTCCTCTGATCAGAAACGAGGTCAGTAGGATTCTTGTCTGTGGAAAAGGAGTGTGAGCTTTTCACCTCAGCTGTGGTGTTCATGAAAAATATTGTTAAGTATGAAACCTTTTGGATGTACAGTATTTTTATTCTGTCCACAATTTAGAGGACTGCGACTCTAAACTGACATCCATCTCATCTCTAGGTAATTGGTTCGAAATGATCATGAACAACCTATGCTAATATAGATGATGCTAGCTAGTATATGTGATCTATCATGGCCCCCGAGCCATAGTGTTAACACCTTGTTCATCTGTGTTCACATACTTTAACACATATCACTAAATTTAAATGTAAAATAACTTTTTACTCAATTCAAATAATTAAAATATAGTTACCACTGTGCTAGTTGCCTAGTCTTCTGCAAAAAATAGAAATGGACTTTTGCTTTGAATGCATATGATACCTGACATCTAAAAGAACATTAAAATGTCTAAAGATGTTACATATGTTATATATTTTGTTGACTTCTTGTTGTGTGCTTATATTATCCCAAATATTTCCAACAATGTTCAAACCCAGAGAAATCCATAATTTATTCAGGGTAATGTTGCGTTGCTAGAAGCCATAATTTTGGGAAAACACAGGATACATCGGATCAAGTCAGAGACAGAATTTACATTGCGTGTTTAAGTAACATTATTACATTATTACAGCAGTAATGTGATTACTTTTAGGTGTGCTTTAATTTGAGATACAATGAGTTAATATGACATACACTCTTAACTTCTATTAAATTTAATATTATAATTTTGGCCTTGTAGTTGAAAATATATAAACTGTATTATTTATTAGTGCACAAATATGTTTCATATATCAAAAGATGACTTGTGTATTTCACATAGAATCCTATGCACAATAGTGCAACTATTTCCATACGATGGCTGTAATAAATTAGCAAAAACATGAATCAGTTGGTTTGAAATGTGAGAAGTGTTTAAAATTTATTAGGGCTGCAACTCATTATTATTTTCATAGTAGATTAATCAGTCAATTATTTTCTCGATTAATAGTTGTTTAAAAATGTCAGAAAATTGTGAAAAATGTCGATCAGTGTTTCCCAAAATCCAAGATGACGTCCTCAAATGTCTTCTTTTACTCACAACCCAAAGATATTCTGTTTACTGTCATAAAGGAGTAAAGAGGGGAAAAAAAGACACATTTAAGAAACTGAAATCAGAGAATTTTGATTTTTTTTTCATATAAAAGTACTCAAATAATTTTTTAATTAATTTCATAAAGGATTGATAATTGATTTATCAAATAATTGTCGTAGCCCTAAAATATATTGATACTTTGACAACAAGCTATATATTCTGATTTTATTCAAAGACTATGCCGGATTTTTAAAAAGTATGAGTCATCTTCAGCAGGCATATATCCATCATTTTAAGCATAAATAAAAAATTTAAAAACACACACACAAATAGAAGAAACTAACTTGAATTAGGCTATTAAAAACTCATTACATTTTGTCCTGTCAAAACAAGTTTTCATATTGATGCATACTAGGCAACACATAAACTAATACCGATATAGACAAATCTAGCTGTCATAGGCCAAATATTGGCTGAGCGATATATCGGTCTGGCTCTATTTAAGTATGTTGTTTGTCTTGTTTTCTTTTCTTGCACGAAACTGCGCCGGTTTTATTAAGATGTTTGCTAGCTACTGCCTTGTTGCCTACTTAGTCAGTTAACATGAATCAATGAGTTAAAATTGTGGGAATTATTTAAAATATACTGATATTTTGACAGTCAGTTATATGCCGACTTTACTTGAAGACCATAGATGATTTTGAAGGGTATGAGTCATCTTCAGTAGACATATGTGTGTGTGGAAAGGAGCAGGGCAACATTAAACTGACTCGTTAATCCAATGGGACCTGGTACGTCGCCCTCCCAGATAAGAAGCGTCGTGTCCTACAGTAACTGCAAACTTGGCGGTGCACGCACGCTGCTCGTGCTCTTCCCTCGCGCTCTCCATCACTGTGAGGAGGGAGGACTTGTGCTCACGTGCACTCGCAGCGCGCCCCCACACAGTTGAGCGGAGGGTGCAGACTGCTTACATCCATAATTCAGTCCCAGCACGGGAACACCCCAGCCCAGTCTCTCCTCCTGTCAAGCCGCGGAGACGCAGCCTCGACACGGACAGCCCGCGGAGCGAGCCGCCGCTGCGGCTGCTTGATGGAGGATCAACCTTGGAGAAGGACGAGTGTTTGTGACTTCCAGCGGCTGAGGAAGGACAGGGCAGAGCAGGCAGACAGTGGTGAGCTCCAGGAGACGTAAACATTGCCATGCCCTGCTTCATGCACCACCTCCTCAAACCAGCTTCCTCCTCCTGCTCAGGTCCCGGACAGAGGGTTTTGTGCAGAGGGTAACAGGATAAGGAGACGACGCTGCTGTCGAAGGTAAATATCTCGGTGAAGTTGTGTTCGGGATAGAAGGAGGCTGCGGCGGGCCACGCTCTGCGCTGCCTGGAGGCATCCTGCATCCTGACTTTGCTGTGTCTGTGTTTTGCGGCCATGCTGCAGGC